>PISX010008897.1:0-79885 GCA_004024625.1 Mellivora capensis
TACTAAAAGGGTGGCAAAGACCCTAGGAAAATGCCCTTTAAAGAAAAAATTGAATTAACTGCAAGACTAAAGAATCATGGGGAGAAAGCCATGAATTCTGCGCTTTGCTTTCTCCTCCTCTGGAGTTCCGCTGCTCTCCTTGTTAAGTGAACTTGGTCTTGGCTGGATTTCTTTTGATCTTCTGGGGGAGGGGCCTGTTATGGAGATTCTCAAGTGTCTTTGCCCGAGGCAGAGCTGCACCGCCCTTCCCAGGGGCTGGGCTAAGTAATCCGCTCGGTTTCGCTTTCGGGAGCTTTTGTTCCCTGAGCACTTTCCGTAGAGTCAGGAGGACGGGAATGAAAATGGCGGCCTCCTAGTCTCCGGCCCGGAAGAGCTGAGATTCGGGGCTCCACTCCTCAGAGAAAATCCCCAATCACTCCCGTGTCCCTCGCCTCTGCCTGTGCTCCGAGCTCATCCATCCTGCAACCGCTTCAAGGTAACCCCGAGCTGAGAGCTCACTCCTCGGCTCTGTCTCTGTAGCCGGCTTCCCGCTCCGATACCTGGTAGCTCTGCGCCACTCAGGCACCCCCGATCCTTCTGTGACCCTGCGAGACCTGGGGCCACGCTGACCCCATGTGGGCTTCACCCCGGTTTAGCCTCTGGAGCGATGTCCCTCTGTGGAGCAGACTTTTAAACGTCCCGATTTAGTGCTCCATTGCTCCGCCGCTTGCCGGGAGCCGGCCCCTCCCCCGCGGTCTATCCTCCCGTTGCTTTTGATTCACTTCTCCGCCATTCCTACCTTCCAGAAAGTGGCCGATTTTCTGTTTCCAGAATTGCTGTTCTTCCTCTCTTTGATCTCCTGTTGGATTTGTAGGTGTTCGCAATGGTTTGATAAGCTATCTCGCTGATCTCCTGCTACCTGATGTCGTCTCAGCTGCTACTTCTCTGCCATCTTGACTGCTCCCCCCACATTTTTTCTTTTTTAAGAAGTAGATTTTCTTGTTTTAACTAACTTCAAATTAACTGGCCAGTTAAAATCTCAAATGTGTCTAAAAACAGTTCTTCTATTATCTGTGTCTATCTACCTAAACATATCATATCATGCCTAATTAACAGAAAGTAACAAGTATATGTATACGATTCATGCACTGTGAAATATGCTATTCAATAATGTATTAGTAATCTTAAAGTTAAGAGAAAGATAAACTAAACTTGTTTGTCATGAAATATGACAAGAATACTTTGTAAATGCTTTGTTTCTATTTTCATCTGTATAGCTGAAGGTAAAGAAGAGCTCTTGATTATTTACAGACATGCCCTTTTCTGTCACAGAGGTATTTTTAAAAGATTGTTGGGTTAATCTGACCACAGAACAAGATGAGTATCACAGGCAGGAAGGAGGGTATTAAATTTTTTTTTTCAAATACCAAGACAATCACATTTTCCTAAGGCCATATTAACTTCATAATATCATATTAATTACTATTCCATTAGTACAAATGTAAGTACATTGAGTGCCTCTGCATATGTTCTGAATTTGCAAGAGTGTGGTAGTGATACAATTTCCTTCACAACAACAGTATGATACTTATTTAGCCTTTACAGCCAAAACTATTTATCAGAAAACAAAGCAAGTAATTAGGCAGTTTCATATTTTTATAATTACCTAGGACTACAAAGAAGCAATCAAGTATTTAAGTGAAAAATCTCAAGTGATTTATAAAATTCCTTACCGGTATCTATGAACAAATATACCCTTAAAAATAGAGTTCATCATATTTTCAATTTCATCCTGGTTTTCCTGTAGCTGAAATGAAAAGAAAAAAATTAATCCCGATTTTATCTGAAATATACATTTTCAGTTATTTTTAATTCCTGGTTCTTCTCATTCTTGGTAATTATCGATGCTTTTTCTCCCATCCAAGTACTAACCAGGCCCGACCCTGCTTAGCTTCCGAGATCAGACGAGATCGGGCGCGTTCAGGGTGGTATGACCGTAGACTATCGATCCTTTTTCTAACATTATTCAACAGATGTCGGAAATTACGAGTACTCTTGTATTACTTCAACAGCTTTACTATACTGACTTTAGAACCTCTTTGTCTCTCTTTACATATACAAACAGTGACTAACAAGGAGTGGTGTGGCTAACTGTGGCCAGATTCCAATCCCCAAAATATGACCTGCTTTGGGAAGAAGCTTCAATTTCTATACCTCTCCCAACAAAGTCAGGTCTCTGGCTTGTTTTGCCTCTCTTGGTAATAGGTCAGCCTTAATTATGATATTTGACACTGTAAAAGAAACTTACTATTCTATCTGAAGTATCCAAATAATACTCTCCAATTGTTTAGTCCATAACTGAGAGTAGGTCAAGTTCCCAATATAGATGGCATAGCAGAAGATAGGAAGGATCTTTGCCATTAGTGGTGGAATGCAGCCACACAATTAAACAGTTCAGCAATGATAAAAAAATTCAGGCAATACTACTGATTAGAATTAAAGCTTGAGCTTATTCATTGCTCAACAGGAAAAATAGCACTGATACAAAATTATATTCCAAGTGGTATTTCTTATTATACTTTGTTCTGTTGTAATACTCAGTGAAATATTTGCTTTTAGGGGTGCCTGGGTGTCTGTCGGTTAAGTGGCTGCCTTCAGCTCAAGTCATGATCCCAGGGTGCTGGGATCCAGACCTGCATCGTGCTCCCTGCTCAGTGGAGAGCCTGCTTCTCCCTCTCCCTGCTGCTCTGCCTACGTGTGCTCTTTCTCTCTCTGTCAAATAAATAAATAAATCTTAAAAAAAAAAAAAAGGAAATATTTGCTTTTATTACATATAGGAATGTGAAAATAAAATACTTTCGGACTTATTCTTTTGCTGTATGCTTTATTTTAGGTTTATGGAAATAAGATTGGGAATACTTACATAGTAAACCATCAAATTACTGTATCATACTGTAAATTTTTAAAATATTACTTTTGGTGTATTTATTACATAAAAAATTAATTCATAAGAGGCATACAATTTGGTTAGTAGTACTTACTGATGCACAATTACAAAATTTACTTTCACAATATTTCAACTGTGCTATGTATGATTTTAACTGTGTTCCTTAGAAATCCATATGATGGAAGTCCTGATGCCCCAGTACACCTCAAACCTTACTTGAAAATAGGATTGTGGCAAAAGTAATTAGTTAAGATGGTGTCATTCTAGAGTAGGGTGGGCCTCCAATCCAAGATGATTGGTATCTTTATAGAAAGGAGAAATTTAGAGACAAACACACATAAAGTCATGGAGAAACTGGAGTTATCTTCAACTTCTAGCTTACAGAACTGTGAGTATAAATTTCTGTACCGTAAGCCACTCAATTTGTGGTATCTGTGATCGCAACCTTAACACCCTCATACAGTATGGGCAATAATTTAGGCATAAGTTTGCTGCTTTCTGATGTCTATTATAACCCATTATTCATTGATAATTTATATGCAGCAATATGGTATTATTATTTTTTCAAGTTAAAATACAGACTAATATTCTAGATTTAAAATTTTATTTCCTAATGGGCAAATAAAGTTGTTACCTACTAAAAAGCCAGTTTGAAACACTTTCAGCATATATATGGAAATTTCAGTGTAAACCTGGAACCATCCTTATTCACAGGAATGCCTTATTTATTAACTAATAAGTAGTCTTTGGCTTTCTTCTGGAAATGCAGCTTCACTGATCCCCAGCTCTGACCTTAGTATTTATTATGTTTCCTGAACTCATAGCCTGATAATCCTCAGTTACCTAACCCCCAGACTATCTTCTTTCGAAAGGAGGACTGTTTTAGGATTTTCTTCTGCAGATATAATTAGTTAAGATGGGTCATTCTGGAGTAAGGTGGGCTCCAAATCCAATATGATTGGTATCTTTAAAGAAAGAATAAATATAGAGACAGACACACATGAAAGTCATGGAGAAAGCACTCAGACAGCACTCAGATAATCAGTGGCTGAATGTTCCAGGTTAATTTGAAAAGTATGAGATTACATAATCTAACTTAAATAAATAAGATTAAAAATACACATACACCTTTTTATAGAGAATACGAAACATGAAACTTACCTCTTTGCGTTTCTGAAGAAGTAACTCCAACCTTTCATTGGCTCTCTTCCCAATCATTTTATTTCTCTCAGCTTCATATTGTCTTTGTGTATTATCCTGATGAATACTGAGGTTTAAGGCAACATTCACCAATGCAGTCATGAGCTTCATGGCTATGAAATAAAGGAATATTATGGTATTCACCCATTAATCAGATCTTCATCTGTAAGATTACAAATTTATAATGGAAATGGATGAAGGAAAGAAACTAGTCAGTTTCTATGTTTACAACTCAGTCACACAATAAAAAAAAGAAACTTATTAATAGAAATAAAGTCATCATCTTGGGCTGCAAGATAATTTTCTGTGCCTCTGTGTCTCTATAGCTTGGTTCATTGTCATTTCCCACTTAAAAACAGCCTCAAACTAACTATCAGCAAGAAAGATTTAACAACCCCTCTTCTCCACCCTCAAATATGCTTACTTTAGTGAGCTAATACTAACCAAGCCTATTAGAACTCTATTCTGACCACAAATTCTGTGTATACACAATTGCTTCTTTAATTCCTTTAACTCAGACACTTCAAAGATGCCTTCGATGTTTACAATCAATTCATGATCTTTACCCAGAAAGACGGCTCTCTGCCTGCTGTTCCTCACCTCAGTGAATGACATAACCTCCAAACTCTGGAATACAGATCCTACCAAATTCATTAATTAAAAATATACCCTGTGAACTTTTGGTTGACCTATTTTTCCCACAGTGTCAATGTACTTTTAAATGTTCGCTTATATTTGCAAATCTTTAAATATTTTCAAACTCCTATTTCAAGTCATCTGAGAAACAAGTATGACACAAACCTTAAACTTTTTTCTATTCATATTTATTTTCATTATTGAAATGATGGTAGTGTAGAAAATATCGGTAAAGGAATAAGAGTTTGTGCAGGTAATGTAACTTCCCTTTTATTCCTTCTAGGTTATTTATCTGCAAATATGAATGAATGTACATTAATAAAAAATGAAATGATCAGTGTTTTGGAATACTGATCTACTTATCTGCAAACATATCCGTAACTATATATGAACATCCATTTCTCTTAAAACTTCACTATTTCCCTTTTTTTACACACATAAATATACAGAATACTATCTATATCTATCATCTACACACACATACAATTTGTCAACCTGAAACTATCTGTATTTGCCAACTCCATATTAATAGTGATTATTGCCTTTAAGCTAAAATGTAAAACAAGATGTAAACAAAAGTATTTAAGTTAGTGACCACTTAAAAATACACTTAACAAAAATTTTTTTTCCTAATATACAGTGTCTCAATATAGTAAACTAAGAAATAGTCTTTCAAAATACAGGCTAATGATTTTACAATGTTTTATACATTGTCAATAGGATATCTGATGCTACTATGAAAGTTAAATGTACTTTTTCAATTAATCTGTATAAAAAAAGGAGAATAGCTCAAAGATAGGAAACATTCACCTTACCCAAGTTAGGGATAATAGTGTAACAGAGTTTGCCCTGAGCATACAAAATCATACCCAGTGGAGCTTAATTCAGTACATACTTCTAGATCCCCAAAACAAAATGACTTGTAAATCAAGGAGTCAGAAAGCATTAAGATTAATACCAAGCTGGTTGGAATTCACTAGTGGAAGCCAAGACACAGGTTTTATTCAATTTAAAGACCTTTGCTTTTGGGGAGCCTGGGTGGCTCAGTTGGTTAAGTGTCTGCCTTTGGCTAAGGTCATGATCTTGGGGTCCTGGGATCAAACCCTGCATTGGGCTCTCTGCTCAGCTGGCAGTCTGCTTCTCCTTCTCCCTCTGCCCCTCCTCCCAACTTTCACATTCATGGGCACTCTTTCTCTCTCCCAAATAAATGAAATCTTTTTTTAAACAAAGAGACTTCTACTTTTAGTTATATACCTCCTCGTGAACCTAAATCCCAAACTTCAACGGCCATTGTAATTAACCTCCTCCCATCCTAGATATATAAACATAAAAAATCAACATACTAAAACAGAAAAGCAAATGATCAATAAATTTTCACATAAGTATAAGATAGGATAGAGCACTGTTTATTGAGATAAAATGCTTATTGATCTGTAAAAACTTAAACTTTGCTGGATTTTCATTTCACATACCAACATTTTAGCAATTAAAGTTACCAAAGAGAGAATTCTAAAAAAATTTTTAAAGACAGATAGATTTATTTATTTATGTATGTATGTATGTATGTATGTATGTAGACAGAGAGAGAGAGAGACAGACAGACAGCCAGAGAGGGAACACAAGCAGGTGGAGTAGGAGAAGGAGAAGCAGGCTTCCTGCTGAGCAGGGAACCTGACGTGGGGCTCGATCCCAGAACCCTGGGATCATGACTTGAGCCAAAGGCAGATGTTTAACGCCTGAGCCACCTAGGCGCCCCGAGACTTCAAATTTAATGACATAGACATAACATTGGAATTGTGATGTCTGAGTCCAGTGAAAAAGACTCCCTCCAGCATAGAGGGAGCACTAATTTAATTTTATTGATATTACTAAAGGAACTATTTTAAAAATTAATAATCCTACAAGAATTCTGCCTGGATTCTGTGCCACTGTCTTTGAAGCAGCTTCTCCTTGTTTACCAAAGAGAAAAATACTTCCTTTAGGTTTCGAATTTTAAATGCTAGCTACAGAATGGCAAACTTGTTTTAGTGTTGTGCTACCCAATAATATTGTCCACAAATGGATGCAGACCACGAAGAGTCAGTTAACAGCTTATTATCAGTACAAACATGAAAGTAAGCTTTTAGGAACTTTTATAACAATCTGACAGTGATCTTATGTCTATTGACTTTAATATTAAAATGACACTGAGAAACATATACTTCATTTTATTGCATTTCACAAAACTATTAGGTTGTGACAGACTGGTAATTAAAAAACTAGTCTTTTACCATAGAGAGTTCAATAAACACTTATTTTGTGCTTCTTCAGTCATTTATCAATCCAATATGTACTTAGCACTGTTCTACATATTAGAAGTACAAAAGTGAATGAGACAGAGTACCTACCCTCATAATTATTACATTCTAGTGTGGAGCGACAGCAAACAAGTATAGAATATACAAATGAAAAAAGTTAATGAAAAATCTTTAAAGAAAAATACAGTATGAGTTTAAAAAAATATATGATTAAAACGTTAGAGAGTAAAAAGGGTAGTCAGGCAGCATGAGGCTTCTTTGCAGAGCTCACATATGAGATTAAGTGAGGGAATGAGCATGTGATCATATGATAGAACAGTGCTCCAGGTAGAGGGAGTAAAAGGCACAGAGGTTATGAGATAAAATGTTATGAGGAAAGCACTCATAAAAGAGCAAGGAATTTAGTGTGGCTGAAACACAGAAATAGGTAGAGGCAGGAAGTAAGGGTAAGGAAGAAATCAAGAGGCCAGGTTATAAGAGTTCTACTGGGATCTAGTTAGAACTCAGGAATTAAATTTAAATGAGGAAAGACCCACTGGAAAATATTGTGTGAGTGGCAAACAGTCTGATTTAGATTTAAAACTGCTCTGTGAACAGATTACAGAAGAGTAAAAGTGGAAGAAAGGCGACCACATGGAAGAACACTGAAATCTGTAATATTTTGCCAAAAGTTTACAATGATGATTCTCAAGTTGTTGGATTTGAACAGCTCACTACAGCAATGCTGGCTTAGATTAAGTGACTGGAATAGGTAGAGAGATTATGAAGGTAGAGCTAAAAAAAAAACAAAACCATGATAGATTATAATGTAGGAAATAAGATAAAAAGAAAAGGCAAAGGTAATTAAAAAGCTTTGTGCTTATTAGGTACCTAAGTGGAAATATCCAATAGCTATACATCTGGAAGCCATCACCAAAGACATTGTTATTTAGAGCCTTAAAACTAGACAGTACATCCATCCAATTACAACTATGTGTACCTAAAAGAAAAATAAAAAACCAATTTTGCTCTGCAGAACCCAGAAGCATTCAGGAATTTTACAAATAATAGGTTCCACAGAAGATGGAGGGAGGTAAGGTCTGAAAAGAGTATTATTTCAATGTTTGTACAATAAGTAATTAAAACCTTAAGCCTCTACTCCAACTTAGGCAGTCAAGGAATTTTTCTACCACACACCAATCTTGGAAGCCCAGAAAGTTTACTCCCTCAATAAAATGAGCCAGAAACTTGGAATTATCAGATACAGAAGAGGGATACATGTAAAGTACAGACTGTGCTGGATGCTGTTTCACCCTGCCCAACTCCCGAATGGTAGAGAGCAACTAAACTTAAGCAGATTGAAAGATCTTTCTTCAAAGAAGGTGAACTTCCCCAGGGAAAATAACTATGAATACTGACAGTTTAGGGTCTATAATGAAAACTATAGTTTTTACAATGAAAATTATAGTTACTAAAGAAACTATAGCCGATGACAGGACTGTCTTACAGTGAAGCTCACCAAAGAAGACAGAGCCACTGCCTCAGCCTGTCAAACACAACACATTCTCTCCTCTGTACTGCCCCGCGCCCCACGTCCTCCCTTCTCTGGTAACTGCCTTTTCAGTGTCTCACTCAGCAAGAGTGGAGAACCAAGAAACAGATATTTGAGGTAAGTTTCCAGCATGAAAGAGAAGGATAAGAGCAGAGATCAGAAGAGTAGGGAGCTGAAAAAAACTTCAGAGTAATAATTAACATTAACAAAGAGGTAAGAGAAGACATTAAATCCACGAAACAATGTTTAAAAAAAGACAAACCTCAAGAGACTAACAACCAAGCAACGGATATTCAACAAAGAGCGCCAAGCATAATGAACAGGAAAAAAATACATATACACATCAGGGTATATCACCACATTTCAGAACACCAAGAAGAGAGAAAAATTTAAAAGCGTCCAAAGACAAGGATCAGAATCAGAAGTTGAAATAGCACTGGACTTCTCAGGAGACAACACTGGAAGCTAGAGGAAAACCTTTGAAGAAAATTAAGCATGAGGATGTAATTACTTTTCAGGCATGTAAAATCTCAAATACATACTTCCCCCAAACCCCTTATCAAAGAATAAACTAACTAAAAAGGAGAGAATAAATTAAGAAAGAAAGCAAAAGATGATAGGGACTCCAAAAAAAGACAAAGGATCCAAACGATGGTAGAAAAGTTAAATAATTTAAAGGACATCTAGATTGTAGAAAATGAACCTGCCATATCAGACATGATTATAAATAATCAAAAGCACAAAAAAATGCATGCTACAAAATTGATACTATTATTTGTTTTAAAATTTTAAAAATCCTCATGAATATGCATATGAGAAAAAAACTTAAAGGAAATAACAAACATGTTCTGGGCATAATGATGAGGTGGTATAATTATGGCTAATTTTTATTTTTGTACTTTTCTCCTTTTCTCAATACTCTATAATCAGTATAGTAATTTTATATGCACAGAAAATGTTTAATGTACAATATGGAAATGTTAGTGAAAAGCATACAAAAAATTTTCTCAATTTCTCTGCCCTCTTTAGAACTAAGCAAAGTAAGCTTTGTCATTCTATTTTAGTTAGAATATCAGACAATTACTAAGTGACTTGTAAATGTTAAGCATTTAACATGAACTCATTGAAGCCTTATATTCCTATGTGACAGGACTATTAGTATTAATAGTATACAGATGAAAAAAGTGAGGCACAGAAGTTATTTGTCTAAGCTCAACAAGCTAATGAATAAAAGATATGCAATGTTTGTAAAGTGATTTTAAAATCATGATTTCTTTATAAAAACAGGCCCCGAAAAGAAAGCTAATTTTCATACTTGATAAAGAAAGAGATAAATCTAAAAAAAAAAAAAAAAGGTTCTTTAAACAAGAAAACTTAACAAATTTCTATAGATATCTACATTTACATATCAGAAATAAATATTTACAAGTTTACATAATTGCATTTTATAGGTAAAGTTAGAGATGGCATTCATGAATTTGGTAATTATTGGGCATTAATCCCATGAGAACCCTAAAGTCTACTCTATGCAAATCCTGGAAAACTGCAAAGTGTTCTCTCTAGAGGAGAAGTACGAAAACAAAAGTGATAGAGAAAAAACAAAAATAAAGCAACAGTAATAGTATACAGCAATGAGAAAGACTTTAAAAGAATTTTAAAAAAAGAAACAAGAAAAAAAAAGAAACCTGGCGATTCACAGACATGTACCTCTGGGGATAAAAATCTGTTTATAAAAAATAAAAATTAAAAAAAAAATGAAGAAGTGGTATAGGGGGGAAAAAAAAAAAAGAAACAAGAAAAAGAGTTTATCTATACTTTATAGTCTATTTTTTGATGATGCCAGATTGACCTAAATTTTTCAAGCCCTAACCACAGAAACCAAAAATATTCTCTCTAGTCAAGAGTTACAAAATACTTAATTGAATTTAATAAATAGTATGTGGGACCTGTGAGCTAAAAAATAAGCAAAATGAAAACACATGCTATTAGTTTTCTTAATAGTAGTTTTTGAAACATCTAATTTGTTTCTTATTTCCCCACTTGTAATGTCTTTCATTATAAAATAGAGTAGGTGCTCAATATTCTGAGTAAAAACATGAATGAAATGAAACAATGCCAACACTATTAGGTCTTCTTGTCATTATAGAATAATAGGAGCAGCTTACTAAATGTCAGATACTAGTCCATGCTCTCTTAATGAGATAGCTATCATGATCATCCTCCCTTTGCATGTACATAAAATGAGGCTGGGTAAATTAAGGATCTGTCCAAATTACGCAACTAGTAAAAGGCAAGTAAGGGATATGGATCTGGACAGTTTGGCACAGAATCCATTTTTTGGAACCACTTTATTTTGTGGTTTTAGCAACTGAGAGCCAAAGAAAAGATGCCAATTTACTAAAGCAAAATGATTTTCAGTCTATGGCTGGAGAACAAAACAATTTCATATACAGTATCTTTCCTCAGACTAAAAAAAGTCCAGAGGTTTTGACTTGGTTAGAAATATTAATCAACAATGAATCATATATCAATATAAAGTCAACATATGTAAACATGATAATGTTAAACAATAAGGTATAAAGAAATGTTTATTCCCTTAAAGGTCTGAGAGTGACCTATAATTAACTATGATGAAGACTGGCTTACTGGCATACTGAGGCCATCTTACTGTCACATGATGACCTTAACCACATTTTCTAATTTTCTCAGAATTCGCTTTAGAAAAAACACCATGCTATAAATACAATTTTTGTATTCTTACTCCCCCTTTGTTCAAATTAGCATTTCTACCTTAATAGTGAGTGGCACTCAATATTAATCTATTTGTAACATAGAAAATTATATAGGTGAGAAAACAACAAAAAATAAAAAAGTTAAATCAACATTACTTATCTTGCAAATTGCCATCTAACAGAAATTTAAAATTAACACTCTGTAAAGTACTGGCATACATTTTTAAATCAAATGTCTAAAAAAATTTAACTATGGGGCGCCTCGGTGTTCAGTGGGTTAAGTAAGCCTCTCCCTTTGGCTCAGGTCATGATCTCAGGGTTCTGGGATGGAGCCCCATATGGAGCTCCCTGCTCAGCGAGAAGACTACTTCCCCCTCTCTCTTTCTGCCTGCCTCTCTGCCTACTTGTGATCTCTTTCTCTTTGTCAAATAAATAAATAAAATCTTAAATAAAATACATTAAAAAAATAATTTAACTACAGTTTTAAAAAATAGATTCTTTGAGAGTAGAATGGTCTTCATAATACCAAACAACAAAATGGTAGAACAAAGGGAATCCTATCTAATTTTGACCTTGGAAATTTCATCAAAATGGGGAGTAAAATATGCTCAGTCTCAGATTCTAAATACACCAAAATAATGACAAAATGTTACTTATTTAATTATATTCACAATATGTCCAATTGAGAGAACTATTTAGAACAGAAATATGGGCATTTAATTCTAAAGATTAATAGTTAATGAAAATTGTACTATAATGTGAAACACAAGTCAAACAAATGGGAGAGTATGTTTTAAAATTCCAAATAAGGGAACAGAAAAAATAAAATAAGGAAAATATAAAATGTAACAGCTAACAGTCTGTTTCAGTTTAATGAAAAAAAGAAATCCAAAAAAAGGAGAAACACAGTTTACCTCCAGTGGAAAATGAGACTACTATTAACTGTAGAATAAACAGACCTAAAAAACTACTGAATAATGAATTTTTAATAAAAATATGGTAAAAGTACACAATTAAATGCAACACATAAACACTGACAATAGGGATACATTATATAACTGAATAAGAAAATGAGTTATTTGGAAAACCAATTAAAAGTACTACTGATAAGACCACTCTGATGACTTATGAAGCTCTGGAACTCATCACATCTGTACCCTACAGAACAACTAACCTGATTGTCTCTCTTCTCAGCTAAGATATAAGCAATGTGAAGGAGCATTTTATTCCAAAGCCGATAATCATATCTGGCCATAACTGCCTTGTAACTGTCCATGCACATAGTCTTTGAAGCACAGGATTAAATGTTCCTGCCCATTTTATCTAGTCCCCAAGACTCGTCCTGCAAAGTGAATAAAAATGATTATCTTTTAATCTACCCCTTGCATACATACCATAAAAAAAAAAAAAACAGAGAGGAGGGCAAAGATGAGGGAAAAAAAACCTTGAAAATATGAATAGTTATTATCTAGTCTGGACTTAAGTACTCAGCAAGATCTCTGTGTTTAGTTGAAGGGCAGGTGACTGGTAAGTCCCACATTTGATGAAACTGAGCCTTGGAAGATATGATTATGAATACAGACACATAGCAATTATAGTAATATTTTGAAGTAAATTTGAAAATGACCTGAAAAATAAGTTACCATTTCTAAAAAATCAGAATAAACATAATGTTGATTTCTTTCCATTTTTCTTGGTATCTAATTTTTAAAAATAACTTCAGATTCATATAAGCTAAATGATGATATACAAAGAGTATAAGTGAAAACAAAGTGCATTTATCAAGCAGTTTAAAAGCTATCATGATCACAGGTAAATTGTGGGAAAAGAAAAGCAGAAAGGCACTGGAATGAGCAGGAAGCTACACAACTCAAAAGGAATAGGAGAAAAGCTATAATTAAAATATATTTAAGTAAATGTAAAACTAGCAAATATAGATTGCCATAAGGATAAATAGAGAGAAAACAATACAATAATAAAACCCACTAAAATGGGCCAAAGGTTAGGAGGTGAAATGAAGTCAGTAAAATACAGTAATACTTCATTTACATGGCAGTGGGGAACAAACGCAAATGTTTTAAAGTGCATTTTTTACACAACTGAGACATTTTAAAAGTAAAACTATTCTGCTTATTTCTACATCATTCTTTCCCTTGTGTTCTTAAACATAGTATGTGGCATATGTTTAATCTTTTACATAGAATGCACACAGATTTCTGGATTAAAGAGAAGTACTCTGAAAAATAAAGTATCCTGTCCCAACAGAGTAGCCCTATATTGTTCTCTCTTGACATTGTAAGCAAAATTTTTGGTCTTCTTTTTGGTATGAGTTGTTATTTCATAATTCTAAAAGCAGGAGAGCATTTCGTATTTGCCCTTCATTCCCTTGTTGTTTCCCTTTCTCTCCTAGTCTTATGAAACAAAAATTAACTTTTTTTTGAGAGCAAGTTTGGCTATTCAGAAGCAATTTCTATCTCATGTTTAAGTTCTGTTTATTTCAAACTGCTGCATTTACTATGCATCTGACAACCACCTAAATGGGCATTACTGTACATGGAGGAAAATAAGATGAACACTAAATGGAATATATAAAGAGAAAGGAAAAAAAAACTAAAATTAAGATACTAATTAAAGTCATGAAATTAGAAAGAAAAGGTATAATAATCAGATAATTTAAAAAGAATAAATAGTATATTTGCACTACCTTTTAAAAGATCTCTTCTTCTTCCCAATAATGAGGAAGAAGATATCTCAAAACACAGAATTTAAAGTGTTTGGTGTTTGTTCTGTATAGAAATTTTTTTCAGCAATAAACTGTATTTTTATTTTACCTTTTTAAAAAAAGATAAAATTGGGTAATCTTCCTCTTTTCCTAATAATAAGGAAAATGTTACTCTTGAAAAACTGTGTTTCATGTTTGTTTCATATAGACATGTAACTAAGAGAATAATGGACACTAATATAGATCAACTACATTAAATGGGGGGATTAAAAAAAAGGAGTGGGAAAAAAATATGGATGACTCTAGATAATATTATCATTTTGGCTTCAGGCAACAGATTAAGCCAGAAAATGACAAGACTTTAAACCACGCATTTGCAACATATATCCCCCAAAGTATCAGCATCAGCATAACCAAAATCTGTGAAACTCTGGGGGTAAGACCATGCAGGCTGTTTCAATAAGCCCTGTAGATTATTCTGATGCATGCAAAAGTTTGAGAACCAATGATTTAAATATATTCAATAAATGAGAAATTTAATTTAAATGGAAGATGAAATGCAATTAATGAAATTAAATCTGGTGTTCATCATTATAATGTGTAAGATGAATACAAAGTTACTGCTAAGAAAAAGGATATAGCTGGGATTATTTACACACATGCGTGTATGCTCTATATCACAGATGAAAAAAAACAGTCATTTTAGGTGAGCATAGTTAAAGTAATTGAGGAAAAACAGAACAATTGCTAAATTAATGAAATTGCCTTGTTATGGAGAAACAAGAAAAAATAAATACATTTGGCTAAGAAGTTCTCTAGATAAGAGTGAAAACTAAGCCATCAATTCTTCAGATCAGCTAACCTAAAAAAAATTTTCAATTTCCATTGAATCAAGACAATCAAATGCTAGTTAGTTACTAAATAGACATACATCTTACCTAAACAGATAACAGAAGCCATTCAGATGAATTTGGGGGAGGGGAAGGAGGGTATTTTTTCAGGAGCACAGTAATTAAATACTTAAATCTAAATACACTTAAACAGCAATAGAACATATTTAACAAAACTAAATGAAAAGGAGTAAAATGTTGGTCACTTACCAGCAAGGGTACTTGTATGCCTAAAAGCTCTGACCTGGGAGTCTGACAAACCAGTCAAAAGGGAGATTACTGTGTCCATCATATACTCATCATAAATTATGCTATACTGACACTGTCGAATCAGGACTCCAATAAATTCACAAAAGTTTGAACGAAATTTTTTCCACTGAGGTCCAGGCATGGTAAGGGGATAATCACCACTGTCCTAAAAGGAATAAAAAGAACATATTAAATTTGACATATAATATCAATTTGATTAAAGTTTTCTTTCTTACCTATAAAGGAACATTTTCTTCTCAAGTAGATGTGGACAGATATTGAAGGTGACTTACACAGATACACTGATAGCTTTATATTTATTGGTGTTTCTTTTGATCTTTCACAACTAAATAATTCATGACGTGCTCAAATCTGTTATTTAGAACAACTATTTAACTCATTATTCTAAACCAACATTAAAAAAAAAACCAGTTCCCATGTTATTACATTTGGATCTTAGTTGAGATAATTTGAAGTAAAAACAAAAAAAAACCCTAAAGTTTAGACTGGAAACGATATTTGTGATTGAATTCAGATCAAACTAATCAGGATTTCGGTATCACACAGCATCTTCCAATTCTTTAAAACAGAATTTTTAAGAAATGAGAATTTCAAAAATATTTCATTAAGAAGTTCAAAGCTAATTCTTTGCACCTGAAACTGCAACCCTATTTCTTCCAATTTTTCTATAAATGTTCCATTAACTCTGTTTTATAGAGCAGAGTTAATAACTTTTCAAGGAAAAGAAATCTAATATGGGCTCTTGGTATTACCAGCTTGCGTCATCTTGTCTAAAAACATAAACTTGATGGGGTAATGGATGATGGGCAATAAGGAGGGCAGATGATATAATGAGCATTGGGTGTTATATGCAACAGACCAAACACTAAATTCTATTCTGAAATTAGTAACACACTGTATGTTAACTATTTGAATTGAAATAAGACAAAACAAACAAAAAACAACATGAAAATCACATTGAACCCAATTAGTTAGAAGTTTCCTACTCTAGCCTAAAACATTTTGGTGGAGAAATATAAATTCACAAGACAGAGAGTGAGAAATTCTGTGAACGCAGTATCTGAATATTCTCAATTTATGGCTGTTTGTTTCTTCTAGATCAAACTGCTGCTACGAAATTGGTTATGAGGGAAGGCTTGGGCTGTGCTGGTATCTTAGAAAAGAGAATTAGTGTAATACTTAGAATAGCAGAAAAGAGAACAGAAAGCAGAGATAGGTAAGAGCTCTTAGCACTAGGTCAAATACCACAAAAGGTAGTTAAAATTTTGGTGCTATATGAGTGTTAGGGGGTTTACTAAGCCTCAAAAAGATCAAAAAGGAACTGAAGGGGCTGGCTGAATCTTCCTAGTCCTTGAAATTAGGAGTGTCAGGGGTAGACGGAAGAGGGTAAAAGGAAAGTGAGAGCTTCTTCTCAAAGGTATCTCAAGAGGTTGCTGCTGCTTCTATATCATAAAAGCTCATTAGGGTAGAGCTTCTCTTGCTTTATACCAAGTATGAGATTCAGCCATGTAGTACTCCTCCACAACATCAAAGAATGTAATTTATCTAAAGAACCCATCTAAATAAGCCAGCAGCAAAAGGAAAGGCAGAAAAATAAGCACTTAGAAGTAAATAAAAGAAAACTAAGTATACTTCAAAAGATTCAAATGTAGCACAAAACCAATCAAAATTTTAAAAAACTCGAAGGAACTACAGTATCAATTATCAATTTATTTTTTTAAGGTATAATTCACATATAACATTTTATTAGTTTCAGGTATATAATATAATGATTTAGTATTTGTATACACTGTGAAATGATCACCACAATAAATCTAATTAACATCTGTCACCATACAGTTACAAAACTTTTTTCTTGTGATTAAAACTTTTAAGAGCTATTCTCTTAGCAATTTTTAAATATGCAAAACAGCATGATGAACTACAGTCATCATGCTATACTTTATATCCCTATGACTTACATATTTTATAACTGGAAGTTTGTACCTTTTGACTCATTTGCCTGCCCCCAAACCTCCTATACTGGCAATCACTAATCCTTTATGTGAGTTCAGTGGAGTTTGTTTGTTTGTTTGTTTTGGATTCCCCATATAAGTGAGAGCATATGGTATTTGTCCTTTTCTGTCTTATTTCACTTAGGATAATACCATCAAGGTCCATCCATATTGTCATAATGGCAAGATTTCATTTCTTTTTTTTTTTTTTAAGATTTTAATTATTTATTTATTTGACAGAGAGAGAGAGAGAGAGAGATCACAAGTAGGCAGAGAGGCAGGCAGAGAGAGAGAGAGAGAGAGAGAGAGAGAGAAGCAGGCTTCCTGCCAAGCAGAGAGCCAGACACGGGACTCGATCCCAGGACCCCTGAGATCATGACCTGAGCCGAAGGCAGCAGCTTAACCCACTGAGCCACCCAGGCGCCCCTTCATTTCTTTTTTTAATGGCTGAATAATATTCCGTTGTGTGTATCATGCATGTGTGTGCATTTATACTTTTATATATTTTTTATTGTATCATATATATATATATGTCACATTTTCTTTATCCACTCATCCACTGACAGGGTTCTGGTTCTGGGATTGTAAAGTCCATGAATTCATTTTTTTTTTTTTAAGGTAAGTATATTCCTTTTCTTCTTTTTTTTTTTTTTAAGATTTTATTTATTTATTTATTTATTTGTCAGAGAAAGAGAGACAGAGAAAGAGAGAGCACACAAGCAGGCAGAGGCAGAGAGAGAAGCAGGCCCCCTGCCGAGCAAGGAGCCTGATGCAGGACTTGATCCCAGGACCCTGGGATCATGACCTGAGCCGAAGGCAGTAGCTTAACCCACTGAGCCATCCAAGCGTCCCAAGTCCATGAATTCTTAACTCTATAAAGGTTTACTACAGGAACCCTGGAGGACAGTAGAGTCTAGTGAATGTTCTTCCAAGGAAGAACTTTGGGGTTCTGTTCCCAAATGCACCGACAAGCAACTAATAGAAAAGTTTATTTTAGAAGTTTTGGGGACACTGATGGAAGAATAAAAGGAAAAGGGTACTAAGGTTCAGAGATAAGAGCCATCAACAAAAACTTACAAAGTTTAGAGCTTCTAAAATGAGAACAATCTTATAAAAGGTCCATTGCAAAGTAGAGCTCGTGCAGGTGACAGAGGTGGAAGGCTAACTGCATAATTCCTAAGCATTTGATATTTGGGAACCCCATCTGGTCACAAACTACAGATATCAAAAGAGATAAAATACTCTTTAAGAGTAAATCCAAGAGAATTGTTTAACTCAACTGATGGACAATGTCACACACACACATACACACACACACGAAATCACCTATTTTTGATGAAACACTGGCTTTTGGTTACCTAATTTCAATAGATACACCCAAGGATATATACTACTATTGCTATACTACTATTAACAGAGATCTGTAAATACTTATTTGGAGAAAGTATCCATCCACCCAACCATTCATGTATTCATGTATTTACTGAGCAATAAATATGATCCAGGCACTAGTTCTAGCATACAAAGATGAGCACACCAAGAATCTGCTTCTAAAAACTCCTACTTTATTTTTTTTCAGACTTACTGAGATTTAATTGATACATAATACTATGTAAGTTTAAGGTATAAAGTTGATTTAATATACTTATATATTGCAAAATGATTAACACCAGAGCATTAGCTTAACAATCCCAGCACATTATATTACCCATTTCTTATTTTTTAGTGAAAACACTAAAGATCTACTCCCTTAACAACTTTCATGGATATAACACAATACTATTAACTATAAACACCATTCTGTACACTAGATCCTCAGAACTTATTCATTTATAATTGGAAGTTTATACTCTTTAGACAATTTCTTCCCGTTTTCCCCCATCCTCCAAAGAACTTCTAGTTGAAAAGAAGGACATATAAAAAATAAACAAGTGAATTAAGTACAATGATAGGAACGTTATGAGGGTAGACAGTACTACTTAGGAAGGAATGCCAGTTTTCTGCAGAGGCAATTGGGCAGGAGAAATAGGGTCAACAGCACTCTAAGCAATAAGATTAGCAAATTCCTATAAAACAAAGGTAGAAAGAGCGTATAGAACTGCTTTAAGTTTGGCAACCTAAACCAGATTTTGCGGTGATAACCAAGAGAAAAGATGGGGCCAGATTATAGGGAATCTTCTTTTCATATAAAGTCTTCATTAAAATAAAGCCAAGCTTTATTCTGGAGGCAATGGGTAACCACTGAAAATTTTTGAGCAAGTAAGGATCATAAACAGATGAGAGGTTTAAAAAATATTTCTGGGGCACCTGGGTGGCTCAGTGGGTTAAGCCTCTGCCTTCAGCTCAGGTCATGGTCTCAGGGTCCTGGGATCGAGGCCCACATCAGGCTCTCTGCTTAGCGGGGAGCCTGCTTCCTCCTCTCTCTCTGCCTACCTCTCTGCCGACTTGTGATCTCTCTCTGTCAAATAAATAAATGAAATCTTTAAAAAAATAAAGTAAAATATTTCTGGTTCTACCATGGAGAATAATCAGAGGTAAAGGCAAAGGAAATGGAGCCAGCAGACTTATCACTGCAACAGATCCAAAAATGAAGGGGGAATGCAGAGAGCGCCTAACTAAGATAGTAATGATGATGACGGACAAAACAGGAGATATGATGTATACTCAAATATTGAAAAATAAAATCTACTGATGTGACTACTGGACAAAAATGACTTGTTTCTGGTTTGATTTACTGGTGGATTTACTCACAACAAAAAACAAAAAAATAATTGTTTGCCTATCACTCTCTTGAGGCCTAATTCTTTTGTTTAGGGATGCTTAGTTACTATGTCCCATAAGAGACCAACACCTTTTAACTCATAAATGATTGGTATAGAATATCCTATTTCCAGACTTCAGGCCACACTGGCTTCTACATTCAAAATAAATTCAAATTTTCAGAAACAGATCATCAATAAATATTTAAACCACTAAACAGCAAGTTGAGTGGCATAAGCAGAATGTTAACAAAGTACCAAATTATTTGATACATGCAAAGGGAAAACTACTTTTACAAAAAGGTTCAATGGTTATCACACTGTGATACAATCACAATTGTAGCATCACTAATAAATCTACAACCTGCCATTATGTACTATCTACTGTGATACAATATGAAGTACACAGCATCATTTATGAAATTTCCTTGCAAAAAATATGTAAATGTAATAGAATGAAGCCATTAGACCTAACTTTCAGTTAGAAAATACAGGAGATTTAGGAACAAGCTAAATGATGACCATGAGGAAGAAAGAGAAACAAAAATGGGGGATACTTTATAAGACAACTAGATTGTTGTCAACTAAAAGTTAATGTCATGCAAAGAAAAGAATGTAGAGGAAGTGTTTTATATTTTGAAAAACTACTGACTACAGAACAATCAAAGGCCAATATATAAACCAGTGTGCTTTAGCCACATTGGCTTCTTTGTTGTCTAATACCCTAGGTATATTTCTATCTAAGGGTCATTTGTGCAGTTTAAATTTTCTCTTCTTCTAGATATACGCATGGCTGCTCCATCACCTCTTTCAAGTGTTTACTTAAGCTCACATTCTTAAGACAGGTTTTCTTGACCATCCAATTTAAAATCATCCTTCCACTCCCAATCTCTTCCCCCCTTCTCTGCTTTATTTTTCTTTATTCATTATTGTCATTTATTTATTGTCATTTACCATACTACAATATTTTGCCTATGTATTTTATTCACTGGCTTTCTCTCCCAGCTAAAATGTAAATCCCATGGGGGAAGGGATTTTTGGTTGGTTTATTCAGTGCTTTGTCCTCAAGGCTTGGAATGTTTAACATACACTCAACTATTTCTTCATCAAATGAAGGAGTCACCACAAAAATGATACTGTCAATATGGGTCCGAAATAATGGGAAGGCTATCTAAATGATCCCTATAGTTTTCTCCTTAATCAATCATAAATTTTGACAATATTTGTTTCCTTAGCCACAAACAGAAATGAGAATATGTGAGGTCAAAGCAGCAATGGGACTGCCAATCAGTCCTTTTAAATATGTTCTCCTCTAAATTGGCATCAATAAGTTATGGAGTACCATAAAATGTCTGGTCCCTACTCATCCATGAATCTTCACAAACATTTCATTAAGAATGGTAAATAATTTATCAGTAAGAAAAAGAAAAGTTCACAAAATTCAAGATATTGATTACCTCTCAGGAGAAGGATTAGCATGGGAGAGTGGAGGAACATACAAGTATTTCAGTTCTTAAGTTGGGGAGTTACATACATACGTATATATATTACATATATGCTTTGTTCTATCAAATGGCACATGATTTTTTTAATGAGTATATTAAAAAGTATCTGAAACTACCAAATTTACATCCTTGAGAATACCAAGTTCCTGCAATCATTAAAAGAAATTCCAAATTCTGGAATACCATTATCTAAAAATATTATAGTCAGTACTTAAGATGTAAAATCACATCTATGCATTTCTATATCACAGTGACTGAAGAGTTTTTCATTTTTATTTTCCCTCAAAAAGTCAGAATGCATAAGAACCATATGTCAAGGGAACAAAGAAAACAATATTCCTTACTCTTGGAAAGATCCACTGAAAGATCCATTTTTAAAAACCAAATTCTGAGTGGGCTAAATAAAATTTATTATTAAATATATTGTTTGAACTTTTGTTTTTAAGTTAAAATAGCCATAAAGATTAATTATGTCATAGATTATTTTGGCTGGCTGTCATAAGGCAATTAAAGAGAAAATGCTGTTTATTATCAGACCTCTGCTAATTAAGTCTAAGGTAACTCTTTCAACCCTAACAAACCTCAGCCTTAAAGTATCAGGAAATTCAACTGGCATATATACATCAATTAAAGAAGTAATATAAAAATACATTTGGAAAGAAAAATTCCACAAGTCAATGCTATAAAAATTGTGTCATATTTTTCAACCCCCTATCTTATCTCTGTATCTCCAGCATCCATCTAGGACACTGTCTGGTATGCTTAGGAGGACAACAATGGTTTTGGGATGGCTTATTTGTATTAAATCAATTATCTAGTCTAATTTCTCTAGCTTTGTACCTTTAAGTTTTCTCCTATACATCCTAAACTCCATCTTCCCTATAAACTCCTTCCTGGTTTTTCTGGTGAACTTCTATTCATTTTTAAAAACTAGTTTTAGGGCTAAGCAATTTGTGAAGCTCTCACATCTCAAATAATTAATCTCACCCTTTGGGTTCTCATAGGGTCTTGTATTTCCTAACTATTGAACTTGTCAAGGTACTATTGCTATCAGTTCACAAATTCTTTCCCCATTTAGAACACGAAATCATTTTCTAGAGCTATAACCTTGTTAATCTCTAAGTATATACTTCCTAACTAAAAGTTAGACAAACATTAAGTGTTCAATAAATGTTTACTGAATAAACACAAATAATCCTTTGAAAAGCTAAACAGTTCAGGACACCTGGGTAGGGCGTCAGTTAAGCTGCTGTCATCCGTCCCGGTCATAATCATAGGGTCCTGGGATAGAGCCCTGCTGCTAAACAGGGAGCCTGCTTCTCCCTCTCCCTCTGCTCCTCCCGCTGCTTGTGCTCTCTTGCTCTCTCTCAAGTAAGTAAAAATCTTAAGAAAAAAAAAGACAACTAAACAGTTCATTTGACAGTTATTATAATAAAAAAGTTACACCTAAAATCCATAAAAGACACAGAATTAGTACCTAGCTTTAGCTAGATAAAAGACTTCATAATGACTAGCAAATACAAATGTGATTCCATATCAGTATAAAAGCATGTTTTATAGAATTATTTATTTATTTATTTATTAAGTTTTATTTATTTGAGGGAGACAGAGAGCGCAAGAGAGGGAACACAAGCAGGGGGAGTAGGAGTGGGAGAAGCAGGCTCCCCACTGAGCAGGGAGCCCAATGTGGGACTTGATCCCAGGGTCATGACCTGAGTTGAAGGCAGACGCCCAACGATTGAGCCACCCAGGTGCCCTATAGATATATTTTAAAACTGAAAAATAAAAATGACCAGGGTGTAATTACATCTTAAATATGTAGTTCATCATATCTAATCAATATCACATGGGGATTTAAGCCAGTGCCCACAGATATATTGTTGTCTTATCTCATTTAAGCATTTCTCATAATGAGAATAAATGTCTTAAACAATATAATGGAAAGGATTAACTTTAGAAAGATTCAATATATATCAATAGAATATAATTGGTCCTTTCAAAAAGATACTAATTTAATTCCATAACTTGTTTGGTCAGCTGTAAGATATTTGGTAATAAAAATAGCCAGAAATTTATTATACGATTGAAGTTGTCTAAGTGGAGAGAGTACAAATGTTACCTGAGTGACTCTTTCCAAGCTACTTCAGATTATACACTTGCAGTTGTATATGAGGTAAAAAGGGTAGTGGTTATGAGTATGAACTCAGGAGCCAGATGTTCTGGGCTTCATTCCTGACTTTATCATTTACTAATTGTGTGACCTCAAGCAAGTTTCTTAACCCTCTTAGTCTCCATTTTCTCATCTGTAAAATGGAGATAATAATAATATAAAAGACCTACCTCATAAAAATGTCATGAGTATTATATATATGTGAAGAATGTGCAATAGCCTGGCACACAGTAAAGACAAGTATTTATTATTATCCTTCAACATGTTTCCCCTTGCCTCTAATATTTTGCACTACAAAGTACACAGCTATAATATTATTTCCTATTTTGTACCTTTTCACATTACAAATACAAAATGATTACAGTTTCTTGAGTCTTCATGAGTTTTTCTATGTGATTAAGCCCTTGTCCTTGGTACTTCTCACTTCCAACTTTGCTTCCTTTCTTTAATACTCTGTTTACCTCAGCAATGTGAAAGTTTCCAAAGCAATATTTACAACACCACCTGAGTGCTGTACTACAAAAAAATATTAAAACTTTTATTTTTAATTAAATTAAAAAATAAGTTATTAGTAATATTTAGTATGTAGAATAAGCTTTGTATGCCCTCACTAGGTCCATATTTCAGATTGTGTTATATCACAAAGAGTATCTGAGGTATCCCAAGAGAACAATCAGAAGAGCTCAATGCTCAAGGGGGCTGATATTAAAAAATGGCATTCTTCACTGGTTTATTCATTTTGTAAGTTGCATATGATCAATGCAATATATTTAAATATATTTTAAAATATTTATTTTTAACTCGTCACTAAATGTTAACAGAAAGATTCTGGGGAAAAACAGAAACAAAAAGAAAAATCTGAGTATGTAATCACAAGTGAATAATAAATATGGAGGCACTAACACTTCTTGCACAAGCTCACCTTAGACCACTAAGTTAAAGCCATGATGATCTAATAACATCTGAGAAGAAACTGATCGAGTTATGTATACATTTAAGCTGTAAATAAACATATGCTGCAAACTACAGTCAGATAATAAATATAATCAAGTATTATAAATATGAACAAATATATAAAGAATATAATACATAAATGTAACATAATAAGTGGTTATTTATTTATCTGATTATTTGGTCTGATTACCAAAGGTAGAAGGAAAAAAAGCCTTTTGTCTATTTTTATTTAGCACATATTTAGAAAATAAGACTTTGTTTAAAACTAAAAAAGTGTGAAACAATCACCAGGCAGTTACTTCTTAAGCACTCTCCCCATAAGATAAGAACTCCTGCCTTCTGAGAAGGAGCATGGGGGAAAGGAAAAGAAGAGAGTAATTTTTTAGCTTTATCATAGGTATTCACTATGGAGACAATAGGCTAAAAAATGTCTTATTGATGGAATATAAATTTAGACTTTAATTTGGGACTGGAAATAATTTGAGTTTTCTTCTACCATATTTTTTGCATTTTCTTCATATTTTCTCAGTTTGTATAATATTTAACTATTTTTACTTTTCTTAAATTTTTAATCCTATGATTAATAAATGCTCAAATGGGTAAACAAATGAGAAGTTCTATACTTAAGTATAAATAAACAAATTCATAGAAGCACATACAGAAGAGCACAATGTATAAAACTCTGTAGTTGTGAGCAATACAAAATAATATAGACAAGAATTAAAAAGGCACTAAGTGAATACATTATACGTACTGTGCTGCAAAGCTTCCCTTCATAGATGTCACATTTCAATATATGATATGAAAACTATTCAAACTGACCTTTGGAAAACATACTTAAGAGTTTACATTTGGAGATGTGACTCTAGTAACCTGAGGAAGAGATACTATTACATTTTGCTTTATGTACCAGGGGCTGGCTCCAACAGGAACTAAATTAATCTACTGGCTATTTCCTATAAACCAGGCATTGTTCTAAACTCTTGGGATCCAACGGATCCTGTCATCAAATCTTTCTGAATTTTACCACAAAATACAATTTACCAAAACTAACCTCCCTCCACCCCTGGGGACTAAAAGACCCACACAGTATGTTGAAGAAACAAAAAACAATTAAGATACTATATATTCAACAATAGGTAAGCATGTAAATGCAGTTTTTTGCTAAAATGCTTAAAGATAAAATAGCCTTAGAAAATAATTAATGTAATTCTGCTGTAAATGAACGTATTCTAATAATAAAACTGTTAGTTGTTCTGTCAAAGAGGAAAAAAGGAATGTTTTCCCTTAGAATCTTTTCTTTATTTGAAGAACAGTTGATACACAAGGTTACATTAGTTTCAGGTGTACAATACGGTGATTCAACAAGTTCAGACATTATGCTGTGCTCACCACAAGTGTCAAACCTATAGCACTATTACAATACCACTGACTATATTCCCTATGCTGTCTGTATCTTTTATCCTCATGACTTATTCATAAAATGGTGGGTTTTGAAACATTCTTTTTGATTTAATCAGTTTTCTCATGTATCAGGAGAAGAATATTTAAAATTATGAAATAAATACCCTTTGGAAAATTTTCATTTGCTACATTTAATTCATTATCACTTTTGGTAACAGTTTTCTATTCTTGTAATATACCTGAATATTTAACAATATTCACAGGACTATTATCTTCTATTTATCTAAGAATCTTACTACAAGGCAATGATATCCTGTTTTGAAATTTCACGTGTATCCAAATTGTATTTCCTCTCATTCTGTTCTCCTATATAAAGTGTTTTTATAGCTTAAATCTCATTTTCTCTCAAAGTTTCTCCCAACCTTGTCCGTACAGGGGAGTCACCTGGTGAACTTTTAAAAATCCCAAGTCCAAGTTACATGCCTTACAAATTAAATCAGAAGGTCTGGGGATAAGGAATAGAGTCAGGCATCGGTTTTTAAATATCCCTAGGTGATATTAATATGCAGCAAGGTTTGGGAACTACTGTCCTAAACTCTTAGTAGTTCCTGAAGTTCCAAGATGCATACTATTTTTTAATCTGTGATCTCAATCACCAGTATTGCAAGCCTGGCATGGTAGTTAGTACAGTAGTTGGTGAGTAAACCCATCACTTTCCCCTTAACTTGGCTTCATTATCTTCTATTTGCCACATATAAACTAATGAAGTTATAACAAAAACCCTTTTTTTAATGAAAAGTAATTTCACAGAAATGTTTCAGAATACAGAAATTTTTTAATTTTAGATGTTAATATAGTACATATACTTTATATCTCACCACAATCCAAGAGAATCTGGGGCAGCCCCCTGTCATCAAGAACATTAATATTTCACCAGAAAGACATGTAAATATTCGCAATGACTGAGATAAATAAAAATTTTAATAGCTTTAGGTTAGCTGGGCCAGTTGTGCCACCATTAAATTGGGGGGAAAAAAGTCCTTTGGAATTTCAGAATGTTTTGGATTACAGAAATGAAAACAAGTAATTATGGCATTAATACATGGGTCACTTTGCAAGGTCTCCCCTACCTCCCATGGAATGTGACTAAATAGTCTGAAAGCCAATGACAGAATGTTTCTGTAAAAATGCTCATGAGGGGCACCTGGGTGGCTCAGTCAGTTAAGCCTCTGCCTTCAGCTTGGCCATAATCGAGAGTCCTGGGATCAAGCCCCACGTCAGGCTCCCTGCTCATGTTCTCTCTCTCTCTCTCAAATAAATAAATAATATCTTAAAAAAAAAAAAGATGCTTATGAAAATGTTTTGGTGTGTGTCATTAGA
Source organism: Mellivora capensis (assembly GCA_004024625.1). Taxonomy (NCBI): domain Eukaryota; kingdom Metazoa; phylum Chordata; class Mammalia; order Carnivora; family Mustelidae; genus Mellivora; species Mellivora capensis. The sequence goes on from PISX010008897.1 coordinate 27,371, forward strand.
ATAAAGGTGAACACCTGGTGAAAAGATACACAGTGAGCCACATGTGTTTGTTTTACGAATTTGTAGTACTTTTTTCAATTAAATATAGATACTCCTATTACTAATAATAAAAAAAGAAAAGTCTAAGCCCACCCCACTGAAAGAGTGGACCTGGGGAAAAAAAAAAAAATCTTTGTTGTAAAAACGAAATCTTGCCATTTGCAATGATGTGGACGAACTAGAGGGTATTATGTTAACTGAAATAAGTCAATCAGAGAAAGACAATTATCATATGAGCTCTCTGATATGAGGAATTTGAGAGGCAGGGTGGAGGTTCGTGGGGCGAAGGGAGGGAAAAATGAAACAAGATGGGATCAGAAGGGAAACAAACTGTAAGAGACTCTTAATCTCAGGAAACAAACTGAGGGCTGCTGGGGGGTGGGGAGGGATAGGGTTGCTGGGTGACGGACATTGGGGTGGGTATGTTCTATGGTGAGTGCTGTGAATTGTGTAAGACTGATGATTCACAGACCAGTACCCCTGAAACAAATAATACATTATATATTAATAAAACAAAACAAAAAAACCCCCACAAACAATCTTTGTTGTTAGTGTTGAAAGTCCAAAAAAGAGATAGAAATCTTATTTAAATCAAAAGGCAGAATATTAAAACTGAAATTAAAGGTGGTCTAAAGCATGACATAAAATGAGTTTACCATAAAAAGAATACATAAATAAAATTGTGAAAGTGTTTCAACATGTAGAATCAGTGTAAAGCTGATTAATTTGTGAAGACTAGCAAAGAAAACATGTATTTCTAAGTAGAAATCAGAATATTCTCAAGTAGACTGTCCCAAATAGAAGTTTAAGTTTTACATAAAACAAAATGGGGGTGGGGTTGGGGAGGGAGTAGTAGGGGAGATGCACGTAACAAAATTTTAGGAATGCTGGATTAAACGAAGTTAAGCAGGTTATTTTTCCATCAGGATTTCTAAGAACCTTAAATAAGATAATGTGCTTTGACAATCTCTAAAACAGGCATAATATGCAGCGTACTCACACGTATTTGACCTCCAAACCCTTTTTTCTTTAAAGCATTTTACATGACTGATTTCACAGTCATAAAACTACTGGAGATGCATTTATAAATTTGGGACTTTAGGTGGTCTTCAAGAATGAATGTCAAGAATCAACTTCTACTTCATATCACTAATTTTATTATCCTTATCACATACCACTCATTTGACACCTCCATGCAATGAAATGAAGTTGCAAAGATCGTTACCTTTAGAATTAGTAACATGGGCTAATATATAAATGAAGAAAAAGTGTATCTTCTCTTGAACACCAAATCAAAATAAAACTTGAAATAGCCAACATATTTACCATTTTTAAAGTATAAGTAGGCAATTTGTATAAATACTGAAATGTTATACCTCATCAAATTCTTCAGTCATTTTTCTGATGATTTCTGCATTCTGCATATTTCGAAACATCTCTATTCTCACAGTACCTGTGGAACAACAGATTTTACAGTTAATCTTTTCCTATCCCATCCTAAACATTAAATTTAACCTGACCACTGTTTGATAGATTTATGTTTGAAAAATTTTATATCAAAGTGTTTGGAGTTTTTTCTTCCCCCGAACTCCTACCTAAAGGAATCCCTTGTTTAAGAACTTCAAAGTTCTATTTAGACATTTTAAAAAAACATGAATATTCTGTGAATTAGATAAGTATGAGGAAAAAACTGCGAGGAGTGTTAGGGAAGGGAAAGATGGAGTCATAAAATAATAAATTTAGATTGTAGGGAGGGCCCTAAGGATTGACTGGCACTATTCAGGCATACAGCTGACTGCCTTAGTATGAAAAACATCCAAGTATAGAGAATATTATCTCTCTTCATGCCTTTTTCTGATATTTGTTATCAACAGAATATTTTTCTATAAATTAAAACTAAATGTTCCTTAATCTAGTGACACCTGTCGATTAAACTGTTTTATTTGAACATGAAAAATAGCTTGGTAACTTCAACATAAGCATCAAAGAGAAAAAGTTAACCCCCTTTCTCATTCCAGTCTTTAGTACTACTTTTATTAGCTACATAATTTTTATTTCAAACATGATTACATAAATATTATTACTCTAAAAGTAGTAAGAGTTTGTATCAGAAATGTATTAAAAATTAACATAATTTAAATAAAATAAGGTTCAAATAGTGTTTGAACCACTCACAAAGGCAGAATAAGGTTCAAAATAAGGTTCAAAATCAATCTGGAGTTACAGAGAATACTGGTCTAATAATTACACGAGGTTCAGTTTCAACTGTATACATGTAAAATATCCAAGTTAAAAATCACAAGAATAAGACTCAATGAATCAATAAGAAAATATTTTATAACTTTTAACGGGTTCCTCACCAGTGATTTCCAGCTCCAACTCAAATCACATTTAGGTATACAAGAGGGAAAATTCTCTGAAGTGTACTCTACTCTTACAGGAAAAAGTATGAAGCAATAGAGAGTCACTAAAAGTCATCAGGTATACTCTTAATTGAGAGGGCTAATAAAAAACTGCAGTGGCACATTTGGCATATCAAACTTAATTTGACTTAGTTTTTATTAATATAAATGAGAAAAAATGTATATCCCTTATCTTTTAATCACAACCATTTCTAAGCATGTTTAAATTACTTGATGTACAGCTCTCTTGTTCATTTTCAGGATGCTGAATTCATTTAGTACCACCAACAGGTATCACTTACACCCATTTATAGAGATGAGAGTCCAGATTGGAAGGTGAATGAAAAGGGAAAATATTTTTAGAGTTCTTCCCCAACAGGCAATTTCCTAAACACAATGAGAAATTTTTACATTGTGATTTTATTTTTTTATGGGAAAAACAGTATCATAGACAGTATTTAAAAGCATTGTAGGCAGCTTGCTTATGCACTACAATACAGCCATTATTTTCAGAAGTTTTTTTTTAAATAAATAAAAAATGCATTGAATTGCTAATTATAAATTATCTCAAGTAAAAGTAACTCTCTATCCAACATTCTTTAAAAATAATTCAAAATAAAACAGTATGGAGGTTCCTCAAAAAGTTAAAAACAAAGCCACCCTATGACCCAATCAGTAATTGGACTACTAGGTATTTACCCTGAAGATAACAAATGTAGTGATCCGAAGGGCCATGTGCACCTAAATGTATACACATATGATGGAATACTATGCTGCCATCAAAAGAAATGAAATCTTACCATTTGTAACAATGTGGATGGAACTAGAGGCTATTATGCTAAGTGAAATAAGTCAATCAGAGAGAGACAAATATCATATGATCTCACTGGTATGAGGAATCTGAGAAGTAACACAGAGGGATAGGGGAAGGGAGGTGGAAAATGAAACAAGATGAAATCAGAGAGGGAGACAAACCATAACAAACTCTTTTTTTTTTTTTAAGATTTTATTTATTTATTTGACAGACAGAAATTACAAGTAGGCAAGAGAGGCAGGCAGGGAGAGAGAGGAGGAAGCAGACTCCCTGCTGAGCAGAGAGCCCGATGTAGGGCTCGATCCCAGGACCCTGGGATCATGACCTGAGCCAAAAGCAGAGGCTTTAACCCACTGAGCCACCCAGGTGCCCCCATAACAAACTCTTAATCTCAGGAAACAAATTGAGAGTTGCTGGAAGAGAGAGGGGTGGAGGGATGGTGTGGCTGGGGGATGGACACTGGGGAGGGTATGTGTTGTGGTGAGTGCTATGAATTGTGTAAGACTGATGAATCATAGACCTGTACCCCTGAAACAAATAATTAAACAAATTAATTTTTTAAAAAATCACTCAAATTAGGAACGCCTGGGTGGCTCAGTCAGTTGAGTTTCCAACTCTAGATTTTGGCTTGAGTCATGATCTCAGAGTCCTCGGATCGAGCCCCCCATCCAGCTCCTCACCAAGTATAGAGCCTGCTTGGGATTCTCTCTCTCCCTCTGCCCCTACCCCCTCCTCGAAAATAAATGAATAAATAAAAATCACTCAAATTACACAAAACTGTTTTAACTGTTTTAACCTTGCTTGGGTTGTCAAGCATTTTGTCCACCTGAAATAGAGTCCCATATATAAAAAGCATGTAATTTCGGGAGTTGTTTCACGTTCTTTTGATAAGCAAAGTTATTTTCTTTAGGTACTAATCAAGCAAAAGAAATAAAATTAGATTTTTAAGTTATTAAACATGAGAAGAATCAGTTGTTCTTGGAGAGATGGAAATATTTTATATTTTGCACAGAGTAGCATTTATATTAAATGGCTATATGCATTTCTCAAAAGTCATTTATCTGTACACTTAAAATGTGTGCATTTGGAAACTATATCTTGGAAAAATTGATTTTTAAAAAATCAAGAGAAAGGACAATGCTAATCATAGTCGTTCAGTAAAAATTACATTATGTCAAAGAGTGCCTGGCTGACTCAGTATGTAGAGCATGCGACTCTCACCTCAGAATTGTAGGTTCAAGCTCCACAGGGGTTTAGAGATGACTTAAAAAGTTACATGTGTCATTGTTAAATATGAGTATAAATAAAGTTCAATTCTATTTCCATGACTGACATAGCAGTTTTCATATACAGTGGAGTCTTAACTGTTATTCCAATGGACTAGCAACTAGCTCATAAACAGAGGACTGTTTTTGCTCTATTTAGTATCATAAAGTGAAAGACAACAAAACAGTAACTAGTATTAAAAGCAAAATAAACCAGCTGCTTGCTTAGCATCTCTAAAAATGACTATCATATATAAGTAACAATTATTAATAAAATAAAATCAGATATTTAAAGCTATAATTTTGAAAATGAACAGAAGCTTGTTACTGAGGTTTTTTAAAAGAAGAAAATCCTGCTGCTGCCACAATGACTATTCAAAACATTAGCCAATTTACTTATGGCTAACTGTTCATTCTTCTTCAGCCCAGTCCCACAACTCTACTGCAACTGCTTCCTCACACCTATTATCTGCTGATTGTTACACCGAAGTCTTTCTTTAGTAATACCCTATCTATTCTATTTAAAACATTTCCTCATTATACTGGTTTCTGTTAACACTATATCCTTGTACTACTGTATTCTCTGATGACTTACTTTGATTTCTTTCACTTACTTTTAGTCATTTACCTGAATAAATACAGGTAATTTCCAAAGTTCTGTCCAACACATTTTTCTTTGTCCCATTCTACATTTTTGAACCTGCATATGACCCCCATCTACCTCTCCCACTAGATAAAAGTATAGCAGAGACTACTACTTATTAATCTTTGTTATTTAGCCCAGTTCCTCAAAAAATGTCTGACATCTTAAGTCTTCTCTCTCCTATTTTGAGCTTTCTTTGACAATGGATAATAAACATAAAGAACTGAAATAATTCAGATTCACAGAAACATAAATATCTCAAGAATGAAAAAAAAAAGATTATCTTCCACTCTCTGAAACACTATCTGTGAGATTCCTCACATACATATTTTATATTTTAAAAAAAAGTTGTTTAAGCAGGCCCTCCTGACAGGATTATACTTCTAATTTTGAAGAACTTTCAAAATTGTCATTGGTAACCATGAATAATTCCAGAAAGAATAGCATCAGAAAGCAACCATCAAGTTCTCAATCATTTAAATTATGTCAAACTGCTGGAGGAATATAACTTTAAACAATCCCTATGGTATGCAATTTGGCAAATGTTTACTGAAATTACAAACTCATATACTCCTTGGTCTTGATATTGTACTTGTTGCAAAGCATCCATAAACTCACACACATGAAATAATGAAGGTACAATGTTATTCCCTGAAGCACTGTTTGCAAAGGCAAAAGGAAAATTACGTATACCCATAAATAAGATTCTGATTAATAACTAAAAGTGCTGATGATAATAATAACGGTGGTAGCAACTAACACTGGGATGCTCATTATCTGCCAGGCATTGTTCTAAGAAATAAGCCCTAGAACTTAACATATTTAATCTTCACAACAATACCTATGAAGAATATACAATTTTTCTCTCATTTTACAAAGAGAAATTGAGGCACCTAGCAACTTGTAAAAGGGGTTTCCCAGTAGATTTGTGGTCTATATGTATAGTCTGGCTAGAGGGACCATGACTAACCACTACTCTTAACTGACTAAAATCAATGGGATCCTGGAGCTGTCTAAAACAATAAACAGATCTGTGTTGGATATGGAAAGATCTGCAGGACATATTCATACATGACAAAAGGAACATATATGTATTTGATTATATATGCTTTAAGACATTCCAGAAAGATACACAAATATCTAGCAAAATTGGTTATCTCAGGGAAAGAGAAATATGTGGTTGAGGTTTAGGGATATAATGGAGATATTATACTGCATAACCTTTGCATTTCTTGAAATTTGAACTATATGAATATATTACTCAAAATAAGGAATACATTTCAAATAAAAAATAAAATGTTAAAAACTAAACTGAAAGACAGACTGCTATTCAACTCTGCCTATCAAGCATCTGTGTAGTCACTGAGTCCATGTGAGTCAATGAGTCCAACTGTGTAGTCACTGAGTCCATGTGAGTCAATGAGTCCAGTACGCACTCATTGGAGGGTAAGCTAAGAATGCTTGACATAAGCTTGCCCGAAATGGAAAATTTTATGTTTTTCTTCCCAGTTCTTATAGAATACAAAAAAAATGGGGTTGAAAATAGGGCTGGAGAACATACCCCTGGCATAATTAGTGTTATGGACAACAATGAAAAGAAACTGTAACTGTGGTTACAGTAATCACAACATTTAACAAAACCCTCAAGAAGTCATTCTAGGTGGTTTAAAATCTTTGGCATCAGACATAGTAGGATTTAAATCTCAGTTCCACGAGTTACCAAGCTATAGGACACTGAAAAAAAATCAATTTTCTCCATGAAATTCAGATTTCTATTAAAATAGTGAGAATACCACACATCAGTGTAGGAATTTTTTTTTAAAGATTTGTTTGTTTATTTATTTATTTGACAGAGATCACAAGTAGGTAGAAAGGCAGGCAGAGAGAGAGAGAGAGAGAGAGAGAGAGGAGGAAGCAGGCTCCCTGCTGAGCAGAGAGCCTGATGCGGGGCTCAATCCCAGGACTCTGGGAACATGACCACAGCCGAAGGCAGAGGCTTTAACCCACTGAGCCACCCAGGCACCCCCAGGAATCTTTTTTTTGTTCAATGCCACAATTTGTAGTGCTTGGAATAGTGCTTAGTACATAGGAGGCACTGAAAAAAATGTTTGTTAAACAACTGGCTAAGGATATGAGAACAAAATAAGGTAACATATTATACTTGCAGTAAGGTAAGATGCTCACCTACTTTGAGCATTCATTTTTTTAGTAGATTAGCCTACCCGTTTTAGAAGGAAGCTAAAATCTCTAGTTTCTTAGTTGAGCTCTACTGAAAGCCAGATTCCCAACTGCACATGTTGCCAGGTTAATGCCATCTGAATAATGAGACCAGTAATCTTTTATTCCAGAACCAGGCAAAGTAATTCCAGCAGTTTTCCCATCAACCAGACCAAATCCTTCACTTCTAGATTGGAAACAATCACATAAACACTAAACATCTCTGTCCAAAATGACTAAAACCCACCAGAGAGATGAGTTAAGGTGATAAAAAAAAAGTCACTGTCAAAGAAGCAGGAACCCACGAACTCTTAAGCCCATTTTACATGAACCACATAGTTTAGAGAACTGTCTCACCTCATCCTCCTCATTTTTAATGCCAAAGCAAGAACTCTAGCCCTCTCTGTATCCTCTCAACTAGATACAGAAGCAGACAGAAGAGAAAACTGAAAGCATACAAGACTTTATTTAGTGACAAATCAATTTATCCAAATATAACAGAAGGCCCTTTTGGGTTTATACCTTCTGTGACACAGAAACATTCTGTCGCCTTCAAAATTAGTGAGCCTCATTATAGGTGAAATATACTAACATTGTCTAAGAGCACTTAGCAGAGAACCTTCCTCAGAGGTTTCTGACTAGCTGTTCCATACAGAAAACAACTTTCTATTTTAAGGATTTTCTTTTAAAGAGTGGATTATAAAGTCTATAAATATATTTATAAATAAATGTTTTTTATTTATTTATAAAATTTACTTATAAATAAAATCTAATCTGGTGATGAATGAGAGAAAATCCAAGCATGTAACAGGACAATTTTTGGTATCCTTATTTTCTGTTTCATTTTTACTTTAAGTACTAGATAGCAGGTTTTATATCAAAATAAAGTGGAGAAAAACTGAAAATAAATATGGGTAAATTACTAGAGAAAGTCTAAGTCAGAAAAGGAGAAGAAATGCTGAGGCTACTCAAATTGAGAAGTATTTACTAAAGAAACATTACATACCAGAAAACAGAACTTAGCAGTTACCTAAGATTCAGTGACTGTATACATATAAAAGTCTTTCTCAAGATTCGAGAAGAAGGATGAAGGAAAGGAAGAGAAAGAGACAGATACTTTGGTTGCTTTTTAATGAGCATTAAGCTTAATTATAAATATCTTTTGATACATGCTGTCTGTCCAGGTAGTATGCACACAAGTCGAAAAAAATTACCTCATAGGTTACTGTAAATATACATGTTGGGAAACAGATCTTTCAGAATATATTAAAATAGAAATTGTTGGGGGCACCTGGATGGCTCAGTTGGTTATCTGATTCTTGATCTCAGGGTTATGAGTTCAAGGCCCATGCTGGGCTCCACAATGGATGTTGGGGCCTACTTTAAAAAAAAATATTGAAATTGTTGTATAGGCCTCCACAGATACCCTGCATGAATAAAAAAAAGAAATTGTTGTGATTATATCTCCAGAGATGAGTCTGTCTCTAAATGGCAAACCGCACTTGGTAACATTCCTCATAGAAAGCTTATATACTTCTTCCTCTGTAAAAACAAAAGATAAGTGAAATATCAAACTAACTGTTCAAAAAAGAAAACTCACATTTTGGCACATGATATGGGAGTACCAACTAACTAGTCTTTCAAGACGGCATAAGGTACATTTCATCCATTTCAAGAACAGATAAATTTACTATATATTAGAATTTCAAGGGGCGTCTGGGTGGCTCAGTAGGTTAAAGACTCTGCCTTCCGCCGAGGTCATGATCCCAGAGTCCTGGGATAGGCTCCGCATTGGACTCTCCGCTCAGCAGGAAGCCTGCTTCCCTTCCTCTCTGCCTGCCTCTCTGGCTACTTTTTATCTCTGTCAAATAAATAAACAAAATCTTTAAAAAAAAATTTCAAATTTAGGGCTTGGTTGAACCATGCTAGTATAGCCCAGGGCCAAAAGCAAGCATTGTCCTAGGGCTTTAATTTTTCAGACCACTTTCACCAAATCTTCAAAAACTATTAAAATAATCTCATTTTCAGTCCACAAAAGACAAGAATTAAAGGAAAGGTCAAAGACAAAAAATAAATTTACTTTTTAAAACATCCATCTGCTACCTCAGGGAACTATTACTAACATGATTCAAGAGGAGCAGGGCAGGGCTTCTTAACCTGTAGCATATAGATTCTTAAATATCTATGGACCTTTTGAAACTGTATGAAAATTTAGGTCTATGCACTTCTGTGAAGACCCAAATTTTCAGGCTATTATTAAAGGACTTTGAGAACTCCAAAAGGTAAAAACTACACACTAGAGGAAAAATATCAGCCAAAGATTTTTAGTCTTAGAGAACTGAAAAGAAAAATTAAATGGTGACAGTAAAGAATAGTTCCTTATTAGAGAATAGAATTAGAAAACAAGATCTATGTGCTTAGTGTATTACTGCTGGTGGAATGTAATTTCTTTAGGCTCTCTCAGCTTAAAGAATGGGAAATATATATGTGTGTATATAAACATATATATTTCTATATATAGCCATGTGTATCTATATTAAACTATAAATAAGTTATATGTATATCTTTTAACTATATTACCACATGGAATATTCTAGAGTCCTCCCCTTGCTTTTCTCCATGATTTCCTACAGTGAAAACTCTGGTTCTCACCATCAACCACCTGTTTACTAAAATTTTCAATTCTGGTATACGTGTATAACATGACTTCAGAATTGGCACCCCATACCCCAGTGGAAAATAACTACAGTTAGAGTACCATGCTTTTTATACAGTTCCTTTTGCCTTTAGTTTTAGAGTTTCCACTCTTCAGTTATTTAGGACAGCACTTTTCCCAAACCTCTTCATCAAGGTTCTTTCATGTATTTGTAATACAGTTTGATTCTTTTGTTACAGTCTGAATTCATCCCAGAATGACCTCATAAGGGATTTTTAAAAAAATTTGCAAACATCAATGTTCATTCTTAGTGCTAGAAGTACTATGGGTTTAGGAAACTCATAATATCACATATCCAGCATTATAGCTGGATAATTTTACAGAAGAGTTTCACCACCCTAATGCCCTGTGATTCAACCCTCCTTCCTCCCTAAAACCCTGGCAAACACTGGTATGTTTAACATCTGTACAATTTACTCTTTTCCAGAAAATGACATAAACTGGAATTACAGTATGTAGCCTTTTCATACTGGCTTCTTTCACTCCAAATACCTATTAAGATTCATCTATGCTTTTTGCATTGCATGAGTGCTCATTCCTTCCTATCACCAATAGTATTCCACTGTATGGATGTAGCAGTTTATCCATTTCATCTACTGAAGGGCATCTAGATTGCTTCCAGTTTTGGGTAACTAATGAATATAATTACTATAAATACATGCAGGTTTTTGTGTGGACATATTTCAAGTCAATTAGTAAATACTTTATTTTTGTTGTATTTTACAGTAAGGCTATGTTTATTTTTCTAAGAAACTCTCAGACTGTCTTCCAAAGTGGCCAAACCATTTTGCATTTCCACCAATCATGATTTCCTATAGCTTCACATCCTTGACAGTGACTGATATTGCCAGTTTTTTTATTTTAGCCATTCTAACTGCTGTGTAGTAATATCTTTTCATTGTTTTAATTTGCACTTCCCTTACGACAAATCACGTCAAGCATCTTTTCACAGGTCTATATGCCATCTATATACTTTGCTGCTGAAATATCTGTTCAGGTCTTTGCCCACTTTTTTATTGCGGCATTTATTTTCTTATCATTCAGTTTTTATAGCTCTTTGTATATTCTGAATACAAGTCCTTTATCATACACGTGTCTTGGAAATATATTTTCCCAGTCTGTGACTTTTCTTCTAATTTTCTTAACAATATCTTTTGCAGAGCATAAAAAATTTTAATTTCAGTAAGGTCCAACTTCCCAAGTGCTTCTTTCATGGATCATGCTCCTGGCTGTTACAACTTTAAAAACCTCAAAACCGGGGTGCCTGGGTGGCTCAGTGGGTTAAGCCTCTGCCTTCGGCTCAGGTCATGGTCTCCGGGTCCTGGGATAGAGCCCCACATTAGGTTCTCTGCTCAGCAGGGAGCCTGCTTCCCCGTCTCTCTCTGCCTGCCTCTCTGTGTACTTGTGATCTCTCTGTGTCAAATAACTAAATAAAATCTTAAAAAATAAAAAAAAAAACACCTCATCACTAAACTCAAGGTCAAATAGACTTTATGTTTTATTTTAGAAATTAGGAATTTTATATTTTACATGAGTTAAGTTTTGTGCAAAGGGGTAAGATCTGTGCTTAAGTTCATTTTCTCCACATTGATATCCAATTGTTCATCTATGATTTGTTGAAAAGGTGATTATTTCTCTATTTATTGCCTTTGTAGCTTCATAGAAAAAAAAAAATCAGGGGCGCCTGGGTGGCTCAGTGGGTTAAGGCCTCTGCCTTCAGCTCAGGTCATGATCCCAGGGTCATGGGATTAAGCCCCGCTTCGGGCTCTCTGCTCAGCTGGGAGCTTGGTTCCCCTCGCTCTACTTGGGATCACTGTGCGTTAAATGAATAAAATCTTTAAAAAAAAAAAAAAAGAAAGAAAGAAATCAGTTGACTATATTTATGTGATTATTATATTTTTAAAGAATTTAGAGTACATAAATTATATATATATATATAAATATACACACACACACCCCTCCTCAGAAATCCACTAGACCTAGAAAAAGGAAGATAAAATATACCAAAATATTTCATGTTCCATTCTCTTATTTTAATAATTTTTATCTTATACTCCACACATCCAACAGTTTTTCCTAAATGATGAGCCCATCAGGATTATCCATGGTTTTCACTGCACTCTTCCTTAAAATAGTAGCTATAAGTCTCTACATTTGAAAGCTCTTCTAAAAACATAAGAATAATGAGAAATTGAGACTTTAATCCCAAGAGATTAGAAGCCCATGAATGTAGAAATTATCTTATAACAATATAAAACATAAATATGCAAAATATGTCCTAAGTGTGGAAGTTTCAAAATTATGAATTTACACACACACACACACACACACACACACACAGTTACCCAAGGGAAGAAATCACTTTAAATTGGTAAATAAAACTTTTGATCAGAGGGCGCCTAGGTGGCTCAGTCGGTTGAGCAACTGACTGCCTTCTGCTCAGGTCATGATCCCAGACTTCCAGGATCGAGTCCCACAATGGGCTCCCAACTCCTCGGGGAGTCTGCTTCTCCCTCTGACCTTCTCCTCTCTCATGCTCTCTCTCACTCATTCTCTATCAAATAAATAAATAAAATCTTAAAAAAAAAAAAACCACTTTTGATTAGGGTAGTATTATAAACAATATTCTTTTAAAAGATTTTATTTATTTATTTGAGAGAGAGAGAGAGATCACAAGTAGGCAGAGAGGCAGGCAGAGAGAGGGAGGGAAGCAGGCTCCCCGCTGAGCAGAGAGCCCAATGCGGGGCTCGATCCCAGGACCCCGAGATCATGACCTGAGCTGAAGGCAGAGGCTTAACCCACTGAGCCACCCAGGCGCCCCTATAAACAATATTTTTATATAAACCCTCTTCCTGAAGTGCTAATGAAAATATGAAAAACACTTTTAAAACCATCTGAAACCTTATGAAGTAGTGGGAATTAGTAGGGTAAAAACAAACTAAAAGCAAAACCAAAATACAAAAAGAGCACTAAAATAACTTCTCTGATAATATTTACTGGGACTAAAATACAATGCACAAGCTGGGACTTCCTAGGTAAAGGGTCTAAAAGAACAACTCTTTTATGAAGTGGGGGCTTAAAGGATTTCATCTGTAAGTTAAGATTAAACCAGCAGTAAATCTAACACCTCATATTCTGTGGTCTATAAAGAAAGCTTTTTTAATACTGTGTAGAAGGAGACAGATATCTGAGCGGTAGTAATCAAACGCTAGTGCTCTCACAAATATCCTAAAATCTGATATAGAAAACTTCAGATGGAACTTAGTTGGAAACAGTCCTCAACTGGAAGTGCTGTTGGGCACCTGTCAAGCAAATCTTAAATCTTCTCTATAGGAAAAATACCTTTATCCTAGGCTTCAAATAAACTTCAGAGGAAATGTGGAGCTTGGAATAAAAAGTAACTAAACTATCAACAAGAACGGTGAGATGAACAAGCAAAAGAAAGATCCCAGAAATAAGCTCACTAAGACTTAAAGTATTAGATATAGATTGTGAAAAAAAATTCTCCATGGTGAAAAAGGAAAATACAAAACTGAATGAATATCGATAGGGAACAATTCCATGGACTTCTGTTTCTGTAAAAGAGAGCCACATGGGGTGTCTGGGTGGCTCAGTCCTCAGTTAAGTATGTGCCTTCAGCTCAGGTCTTGATCTCTGGATCCTGGGATGGAGCCTTGCATCTGGCTCCCTGCTTAACTGGGAGTCTGCTTCTCCCTCTTCCTCTGCTCCTCCCCCCCCGCCCTGAGCTCTATTTCTTTCTCTCTCTCTCTCTCAAATAAATAATCCTTAAAGAGAGAGAGACCCATGTTAACGATAATTTCTAGAAAAGACCAAAACAATAACTGAAATAGACTACCACAGATGAAAAAAAGTAAGTAAATGAAGATAGGGGATATATTGTACAGAAAGCAGTACAGAAGTTAAAAATGCAAATAGGTATATAGAAGACAATATTCAAGATTTAAACAAAGTTACTGAAACAGAAGAGAAATAAAATGAGAAGCACAATATTTTAGAAGGGTAACTGAAGAAAACACCAATCTAAAGAAATACATTCTATAGAACATAATACAGACAGACTAGAGAATACGAGAAAGAAAGAGAAAACTTAACCATTGGGAAAACTAGTATTGAAATAAAAGAAAATTATTATTCCCAGTTCTCAACAACAAGCCAGAAGACCGTGAAATGTCCTCAATGTGCTGAACGTAAAAAACTGCCAATATTATACAATATACTCATCGAAATATTTGACCTGAAGAAGACACAAAAAGACGGAAAAGCAGTCCATGCTCATGGATTGGAAGAATAAACGTTGTTAAAATGTCTATACTGGCTAGAGCAATCTATACTTTCAATGCCATCCTGATCAAAATTCCACCGGCATTTTTCAAAATGCTAGAGGCAAACAATCCTAAAATTGGTATGGAACCAGAAAAGACCTCGAATCACTAAGGAAATGTTGAAAAAGAAAAACAAAACTGGGAGCATCACGTTGCCTGATTTCAAACTTTATTACAAAGCTATGATCACCAAGACAGCATGGTACTGGCACAGAAACAGACGCATAGACCAGTGGAACAGAACAGAGTCCAGATATGGACCCTCAACTCTATGGTCAAATAATCTTCGACAAAGCAGGAAAAATTATCCAGTGGAAAAAAGACGGTCTCTTCAATAAATGGTGCTGGGAAAATTGGACAGCTATGTATAGAAAAATGAAGCTTGACCACTCTCTTAGACTATACACAAAGATAAACTTGAAATGGATAAAAGACCTCAATGGGAGGCAGGAATCTATCAAAATCCTAGAGGAGAACATAGCCAGTAATCTCTTCAACATCAGCCACAGCAACTTCTTTCAAAATATATCTCCAAAGGCAAAGGAAATAAAAGCGAAAATGAAATTTTGGGACCTGATCAAAATCAAAAGTTTCTGCACAGCAAAGGAAACAGTCAACAAAACAAAGAGGCAACTCACGGAATGGGAGAAGATATTCGCAAATGACACTACAGACAAAGGGCTGATATCCAAGATCTATAAAGAACTCCTTAAACTCAACACTCAAAAAACAGATAATCATGTCAAAAAATGGACAGAAGACATGAACAGACACTTCTCCAAAGAAAACATACAAATGGCTAACAGACATATGAAAAAATGTTCATCATCATCAGCCATCAGGGAGATTCAAATCAAAACCACACTGATACCACCTTATACCAGTTAGAATGGCCAAAATCAACAGGACAGGAAACAAGTGTTGGAGCGGATGTGAAGAAAGGCGAACCCTCTTACACTGTTGGTGGGAATGCAAGTTAGTGCAGCCATTTTGGAAAACAGTATGGAGATTCCTCAAAAAAATTAAAAATAGAGCTTCCCTATGACCCTGCAATTGTACTATGGTATTTACCCCAAAGATACAGATGTAGTGAAAAGAAGGGCCATCTGCACCCCAATGTTCATAGCAGCAATGGCCACAGTTGCCAAACTGTGGAAGGAGCCAAGATGCCCTTCAACAGACAAATGGATAAAGAAGATATGGTCCATATATAAAATGGAATATTATGCCTCCATCAGAAAGGATGAATACTCCTTGTATTGACATGGATGGGACTGGAGGAGATTATGCTGAGTAAAATAAATCAAGCAGAGACAGTCAGTTATCACATGGTCTCACTTACTTGTGGAGCATAAGGAATAACACGGAGGACACTGGGAGGAGAGGAGAAGGGAGCTGGGGGAAATAAGAGGGGGAGACGAACCATGAGAGACTGTGGACTCCGAGAAACAAACTGAGGGTTTTGGAGGGGAGGGGAGTTGGGAATTGGTTGAGCCTGATGGTGGGTATTAAGGAGGGCACGTATTGCATGGAGTACTGGGTGTGATGCATAAACAATCAATCTTGGAACACTGAAAAAATAAAGTTTAAATAAGAAAAATTTAAAAAGCACTGCTAGAGATAAAGTGGATCATTAAATACATGTAAAATATTTTAGTTACAAGAAATACATATTTATATGCACCTAATGAAGCATGTGACATGAGAAAGAGGATGAGGGAAGAGGAAAGTCTTCCAAGAGAAATCAAGAAGAAATATATAAATCTACAATCTTGATGTGGATTTTTTTCTCTCAGTAACTGCTAGAAAGGTAAAGATTAAACGAATGTAAAATATTTTAACACAATTATAGAAAAACCTTAACCTGATGAACACAAATGCATTTAGAAAATATATAATAAATATGGATTTCAAACATACATAAAATGTTTGCAAAAACTGACCACATGACCACACAAAAAGGACTAAAACTATACAGACCATTTCTCTGGCCTCAAGTTCAATTAAGCTAAGAAGAAATCATTAAGAAAAGTTAACCAGAAAATCACATGTTTGGAAGTTAAGAAATAGGCTTTTAGGGACTCCTGGGTGGCTCAGTTGGTTAAGCGGCTGCCTTTGGCTCGGGTCATGATCCCGGTGTCCTAGGATCGAGTCCCGAATCGGGCTCCTTGCTCAGCGGGGAGCCTGCTTCTCCCTCTGCCTGCCACTCTGTCTGCCTGTGCTCGCTCTCTCGCTCTCTCTCTGACAAATAAATAAATAAAATCTTAAAAAAAAAAAAAAGAAATAGGCTTTTAAACAATCCATGATTCAAAGAAAAAAAAGAATTAGAAAACATTTTGATTCCTTTTTGTCAATGTTCACAGCAGCAATGTCCAAGACAGCCGAATTGTGGAAGAAGCCAAGATGTCCTTAAACAGATGAATGAATAAAGAAGATGTTGTTCATAATGGAATATTACTCAGCTATTAGAAAGGATGAATACCTACCATTTGCACTGACATGGATGAACTTCAGGGGATTATGCTAAGTGAAAGAAGTCAAGCAGAGAAAGACAATTATCAAATGGTTTCACTCATACCCACAATATAAGGAACAGCACAGAGGACCCAGGGGAAGGGAGGGAAAACTGAATGGAAAGAAATCAGAGAGACAAACCATGAGACACTCTGGGCTCTGGGAAAAAAACTGAGGGTTACAGAAGGGAAGGGGAGTAGGGGGATGGGGTAACTGGTAATGGTTATTAAGGAGGGCACATGTGATGAGTACTGGGTGTTATACGCAACTAATAAGTGATGAAGTTGAACATTACATCAAAAACCAATGATGTACTATATGTTGGCTAACTGAAAATAAATAAATAATCAAAAAAGAAAACATTTTGAACTAATGAAAAGGAATATCACAAGAAGCTATACACATTAAAAATATAAAGTGCTATTTAAAACAACCATATTAAATAAATTCAAAAATTCAAAGGAAATGGGTAATTGCCTATAAAATACAGCTTGTTAAGAACAAATAAACCTAAATAGTGCTAAATCAGCTAAAGAAATTGAATCAGTAGTTTAAAATATTCCAACAAAAACAAAGAAACAAAAACAATTCAGGCACATATAGTTTCAACAGCAAATTCTACGAAATGTTATACTCTTCTAGGAAAACAAAAAAAAGGGGGGGGTATTCTCTACCATCCATTTTATAAGGTTAGCAAAGCCTTGAAAATAAAACCTGAGATGGAAAGAATGGAAAGGGAAATTGTAGGTCAATTTCATCAATGAATACAAATATAAAAAATCCTAAACAAATTATTAGCTGACCAAACCAACCAATAATTTAATAAATAAGATATATCACAATCAAGGTGAATTCATTTCAGAAAGGCATGTTAGATTTAACATTAAAAAAATCAGGGGTACCCTAGGAACGAGGGGTGGAGACTTGGGGTGGATACAGATATTCAGAAGGAGCACAGTGGGGATTTTTAGGGCAATGAAACTACTCATTTGATACCGTAATAGTGGATACATAACATCACACATTTGTAAAAACCCTAGAAATTTGAAGCACAAAAAGACAACCCTAATATAAACTATGAACTTTAGTTAATAATGTATCAAAATTGGTTTACCAATTTTAACTAGTGTATCAAGCTAATGTAAGATGTTAATAATAAGGGAAACTAGCAGAGAGAAGGGAGAACACTGCATAATTTTAGCTCAATTTTTTCGTAAATCTGAAAGTCCTCTTTAAAAAAAGCCTATTCAAAAGATATTATTTATAATAATTTTTTAAAAATGTTTTAAGTCCAGGGGCGCCTGGGTGGCTCAGTTAGTTAAGCCTCTGCCTTCAGCTCAGGTCATGATCTCAGGGTCCTGGGATTGAGCCCCATGTTGGGCTCTCTGCTCAGTGGGGAGCCTGCTTCCTCCTCTCTCTCTGCCTGTCTCTCTACCTACTTGTGATCTCTGTGTCAAATAAATAAATACAATCTTAAAAAAAAAATTTTTTTTAAAGTCCAAAAATACAGATTTTAATAAGACATATAAAACCTTTTCACTCATGTATAAAAATACCCTCCGAAATACTGAAAAAAAAATCTAAATAAATAGAGAAATATATGCAATGATCATCAATTTGAAGACTTGCTTTTTTTTTTTTTAAAAGATTTTATTTATTTATTTGACAGACAGAGATCACAAGTAGGCAGAGAAGAAGGCGGGGCGGGAGGGGGGGAGCAGGCTCCCTGCTGAGCCGAGACTCCAATGTGGGGCTCCATCCAGGACCCTGGGATCATGACCCAAGCCAAAGGCAGAGGCTTTAACCAACTGAGCCACCCAGGTGCCCGAAGACTTGCTTTTATAAAGATGTTATTCACCCTCCTATACAGCAGTAGTTCTCAACTTTTGCTTCCCACTCCCCAAAGATATGAATAACTGAAGGTTAGGGTGAGATGCTATTGTCATTCAAGGGTAGAGGTCAGAGAACCTGGTAAATATTCCACAATGCAAGAAAGCTTCCCCCAATAAATACGCAGCCCCAATGTCAACATTATGGAGTTTGAGAAATCTGTTACACAAATTAATTTTAATTCTTTTCAAAACTCCAAGTTTTTTTTTTTTTTAGTAGAACTTGGCAATCTAATTCTAAAATACACATGAAAATACGAAAGGACAAGAAATTTCTACAACCACTTCAGACAATAGTCTGGCATTACCTCGAAAAGTTGCATCTCTTACACTCCAGCAATTTCACTTCTCAGTACACAAACAAAGCATCTTGTATGCATGGACACTGAATTAATATCTGTCAATAAGAGCTTAGAGTAGCACTGTTCATCATATCCAAAAGCTGGAAACAACCCAATGTCCTTCAAGTGTGGTAAATTTAAATAAACTAGTATTTTCACATAGTAAATACTTTAGGACAGTTCTCACAGGACAGAAAGTTTGCACCCATGGGGACATTTACCACTGTCTGTAAACATTTCTGGTTGTCAAAACAAGAGAAGCAGGTATGGGAGAAGGACAGGTATGTGCAATGGGTAGAGGCCAGAGATGCTATTAAACATGCTACAATGCACAGGAAAGCCCACCACACCAAAGATCTGCTTGCTTTACATCAATGAAAATAAATGAAATATGGTACAGGAAACATAAATGAATCTCAAAAATAGAATGAATATTTGGGCCAGAAAAAGAGTAGTTAGCATTGTGTACAAAAGAGAACACCAGTTAATTATCTAAAAAAGACAGGCAAAACTAAACTGTTTTAAGGATAGATCCACTAGTGGTAAAACTATAAAGAAAAGCAAGGAAATAATTATCACAAAATTAAAGTAGTATTTTTATCTCTGTGGAAAATGGATGTGGTTGTGATAGAGGAGGGCCACACAAGACATATGAGTCTTCTGAAGTTCTGGCAATGTTATACTCCTTGAGCTGAGTACTGGTAACACTGGGATTCATGATATAAATATTATTTAACCTGTGTATCTATAGTTTATTTACCCGTTTGTATATATAGGATGTCACAATTAAAAAGGATTTAAGAGAAATAGTACTGATCTATCTATATACACTGTGCATAGGAGGAGAGAAAATTCATTAAAGCAGACTTTGAAATGGCATTTTGATTAATATATAACAAACACTGGTTCCTATCTTGTAAAGAGACTGAGACTCAGGAAACAAATAAAAATAATTTGGGGGAAGAGATCCCCTATAATACTGGTAATGGAATGGGAAAATGCAACAAATTAAGAAAGGCAGACAGTAAGAAGTGTGTTATGTAGCCGATCACTACTATGGATAACTGAAACCTAATTAAACTCCTTGGGAAACTCTCAAAGTCTGAGAAGGCCATGTACTTTGAAGTTATCATACCTGAGGGGCAAAGGAGTTGGGGCATCTATATACCACCTCTCAGGCAGACAATGGTTAAAGCTATAGTGCCCAAATTGTGTACTGAGATGCCCTTGGTCACTGAAGCAAACTCAGATAGAACTGTGGGGTATTTTAAATTTTCAAAGGGAAATACAGAAAATCAAATATTTGTCAAGCATGACAGAAACTATTAGTATGAGGTAATTCACAGTTTCAATATCAGATCACACTTTATTCATTATAACCATATTCTATCTTTGAGATCTTACAAATACTGCTGGAAAACCAATACAGAACAGAAGAGAGTGATTCGAAAATTTAAGAAATTGTACAGTGCCCAATGGGTACATATATCCTTTAGTAACTAATCATGGTTAAGGATAGTATTTTTATTTCCATTATATTTATTTTTCTAACTAGCTCCTAAGTTGTTAGGATGTAAATTGGTTGGAAGTACCTACCTCAAAAAGGAATTGTTAGGTATTTCTTTTGGGTACAGATACCATGAAAATATTACTGAGACACTAACTGGCCCACAAAACGGTAAAGTTCAAGAACTCCAGGATCATTGGACCTTAGGAGGTGATCCCTGGTAATTCTCTAGCAATCTTGCACTCCTAGAAGACCCTCATGCATTTGGAAGCCCACTGGTAGGTAAAAACACTACAAAATGGAGCCATTACTTGTTATAAGCAACAATGAAAGAAGGTACTTCTAACCAACACATCACAATTTCATAAATGTACCCTTTTTTAAGTAAAAATAAGCACATCTGTGAAAAAAACCCTATCAATATCCCTGGTATATTTCTGAAATATGTTATATACTGGCATTACCATATACCTGAATACATATGCCTATACCAAAGATAAATTAAAAAACAGTATTCTAAATATAGGGCTATCTTTACTTTGTCATGCATGATATCATGAATATATCCTATCAATCTGTGTTATCTCAGCTTCTCAGAATTTATTTCTATGAAGTTTATAAAGTTTTACAGCATTAAAATGCAATCCTAAGTCAGTACTACTTATATATTCATTCATCCATTCACTTATTATTTGAGAGAGAGAGCACGTGCACAGGTGTGTGACTAGGGGGATGGGGGTTGGAACAGAGAGAGAGAGACAAGAAGACTCTGCTGAGCCTGGCGGCCAATGTGGGGCTCCATCTCATGACCCTGAGATCGTGACCCAAGCCAAAATCAATAGTAGGATGCTTAACCACTGAGCCCCTAGGTGTCCCTAAGTCAGTATTATTTAAATCAACTTTTCCATCCCCATCTTTCCTATTCCACTGGTACTGAATATATCCTATTATTACACACTGAATTAGTCACTATATTCTGAGGATTCCCAGCAATAAATACACTTCACTCCAGATGGTTCAAATGAAGATTTTAACAAGGAGACTATAGATGTGTGGGGCAGAATTAAGGAAACAAATAGGGGTGCTGATGCAACTTAAGATACCTAAAGTAGGAAGCCAATAACATTCATTAGACACCAGTGTAAAGATGAAAAAATAACAATACTAGAGCCACAAAAAAGAAGGGCTTCCCAGATCCTTTGCTTGAGACATGACATTACAATTTGTCATATCACTGGAGAAGGTGTCCCTTCTAGCCAGGAACTAGAAAAAAAAGGTATGTGTTTTTTTTTTTCCCTTCTCTGATTCTCTTCCCTCTTCAGTGGATTAACATCGTTTTGCTCTTCATTATTACATAGCTTTAGAAAAAAATGGGCTGATGCAACAGAATACCAATCTAGATTTGAGAAACCCTTTTTAATACAAGAAGTCCAACACAAGGATTTCAACACAAGCCTTACTTCAAATATATAATAACAAAGTAATTGGCTTTTGTAATAAAAAACAATTTTTCTCCATTTGTTCTTTTGACCTTCCCTATACTGTGTCCTCCATGTAAAGTCTGCAGTATATTTTTTAGTGTTCTTTTAAATTACCAATTTTTATTTATATGTTTTTATATATAGTTTTTTAACAGGTTTTAAGGCAAAATTAATTTTGAGTCACATTAATATTTTCCCACTTAATAAAGGAATTCTTCCATGTTCCCTTCTTGTGTTTTCCTTCTTTCTTACTGGTATTTTTTGTTTCTGTCTTTGTTTTTGCTATTTGTTGATTTTTTAATTTAAATTGTTGATGCACTGGAAATTCATCCTCATATATACAATCAAGTGAGGAGTGTAACTGAATCATTTTCAACACTTTCTTCACTTTTATCTTTAAAAAGGAGTTTAGGGGCACCTGGGTGGCAAATTCAGTTAAGTGTCTAACTTTGGCTCAGGTTGTGATCTTGGGGTCATGGGATAGCCCTAAGTCAGGCTCCCTGCTCAGAAGGAAGTCTGCTTGTCCCTCTCCCTTTTCCCACCACCACATTTGTGTGTGCACTCTCTTTTTCTTCCTCTCTCTCTCAAATAAAAAAAATCTTTTAAAAGTGTGTGTGTTGGATTCTATTACTTGTACTTTGTCTATTACTTGTACTAATGAAAGAAACTAAAGATGACACGAATGGAAAGACATTCCATGCTTATGGATTGGAGGAACAAATATTACAATGTCTATGCTACCCAAAGAATCTACACATTTAACACAATCCCTAACAAAATACCAAGAGCATTTTTCATAGAATGAAAACAATCCTAAAATTTGTATGGAACCACAAAAGACCTCGAATAGCCAAAGCAATCTTGAAAATGAAAAACAAAACTAGAAGTAACACAATTTTGGACTTTAAGCTATATTAAAAAACTTTAGCAATTAAAACAGTATGGTACAAGCACAAAAAGAAACACACAGATCAGCGAAACAATAGAAAACTCAGAAATGAACCCACAACTATATGGTCAATTGATCTTCAAGAAAACAGGAAGGAATATTCAATGGAAAACAAAACAAAACAAAAACAAAAACCTATCTCTCCCAAAAATGGTTTTAGGAAAACTGGACAGCAACATGCAAAAGAGTGACACTGGACCACTTTCTCACACTATACACAAAAATAAATTCAAACTGGATGAAGACCTAAATGTGAGACAGGAAACCATCAAAATCCTAGAGAACACAAGCAATAACCTCTTTGACATCAGCCTTAACAACTTCTTTCTAGGTATGTCTCCTAAGGTAAGGGAAACAAGAGTAAAAATAAACTACTGGGACTTCATCAAAATAAAAAGCTTCTGCACAGAAAAGGAAACAATCAGACTAAAAGGTAATTATGGAGTGGTGAAAGATATTTGCAAATGACATACCAAATAAAGAGTTAGCAACCAAAATATATACAGAACTTATAAAACTCAACACCCCAATAAAACAAATAATCCAATTAAAAAAATGGACAATAGATATCTTCCAAAAGAAAGACATGCAGATGACCAAAAGACACATGAAAAGATTCTTAACATCATTCCTTATCAGGGAAATAAAAAAAATCAAAACTACAGTGAGATACCACCTAACACATGTCAGAATGGCTAAAACCAACAACAGAAGAAACAACAGGGGTGCCTGGCTGGCTCAGTGGGTTAAGTGACTGCCTTTGGCTCAGGTCATGATCCCAGGGTCCTGGGATCGAATGCCGCATCAGGCTCCCTGCTCAGCGGAGAGCCTGCTTCTCCCTTCCTCTGCCTGTCACTCTTCCTACTTGTGCACTCTCTCAATCTCTGTCAAATGAATAAATAAAATCTTAAAAAAAAACAAAAAAGAAAGAAAGAAACAACTGGTATTAGCGAGGATGTGGAGAAAGGTGAACCCTCGAACTGTTGGTAGGAATGCAACTGGTGTAGCCACTCTGGAAAAGAGATGGAGGGTCCTCAAAAGGTTAAAAATAAAACTACCCTAGGATCCAGGAATTATGCTATTAGGTATTTACCTAAAGAATACAAAAACGCAAATTCAAAGGGATATATGCACCCATTTGTTTACAGCACCATTTTCTACAATAGCCAAAATATGGAAACAGCACAAGTGTCTATCAACTGATAAATGGATAAAGAAGATGTGATATTATATATACAATGGAATATTACTCAGCTATAAATAGGAATGAAATCTTGCCATTTGCAACAACATGGAATGGAGCCAGAGAGTATTATACGAACCAAAACAAGTCAGTCAAAGAAAGACAAATACCACATAATTTCATTCATACATGGAATTTAAGAAACAAAACAAACAAGCAAAGGGTAAAAGAAAAGAGAGAGGGGTAAACCAAGAAACAGACTCTTAACTATAGAGAACTGATGGTTATGAAAGGGGAAGTGAGGGGTGTGTGTGTGCATGAAGTAAGTGATGAGGATTAAAGGAGTACACTTAACGTAATAAGCACTGGGTGTTGTATAGAAGTGTTGAGTCACTATATTATACATCAGAAACTCGTATTATGCTGCATATTAACTGGAATTTAAATAAAAACTTAAAAAGGGGGAGGTCTTGGGGTGCCTGGGTGGCTCAGTCATTAAGCATCTGCCTTTGGCTCAGGTCATGATCCCGGGGTCCTGGAATTGAGCCCTGCATCAGGCTCCCACTCAGTGGGAAGCCTGCTTCTCCCTCTCCCACTCCTCCTGCTTGTATTCACTCTCTTGCTTTCTCTCTCTCTCTCTCTCTCTGTCAAATAAATAAATAAAATCTTAAGAAGAAAGGGGGGGGAGGTCTTTTATTCCATTATCTAACTGACTATTCTTATATAAACTAAACATTTTAATTTATCTATATTGACTCTATAAGCCTAGCAATTTACGTAATTATTTTACTGTTGGTCTGAACGTTCTAAACATTCAGTAGTATTTTGAATTAGTTATCATACTTACTTCATTTCCTTGTCTAAATGTGTTGACTTGTATCACCAAAATAATATTAAGGAGTTGTGAGAGTGGGCTACTTTGCCTCGTTTGACTTTGTGAAAATGACTCCATCAGTTCCCCTGAAGCATAATGTTGGTTTTATGATTAAATAACTTTTTCCCTTCCTTTTTTTTTTTTACTTTTACTTTCAGACTTTACACAAAAGGTGTAAGAAGGATACAAAGAATTTCTAAATTCCCAGATGTAAATATTTTTATTTGATTCATCCTTTCACTCCTCATGTATCCCTTTATTCTTTAATATTTCAGCGTATAATTCCCCCAACAAAAACAATTTCTTACACAACCATCCCATAATCATGAAATTAACACTGATGATACATATGTTCTAATACACAGAACTAATTTGATTTCAGTATTTGTCTCAATAATATCTGTTGTGTCAAAAGAAAAAAAATCTAGTATTGCACACTGCATTGAGTTGCCATGTTTCTTCAGTCTTTAATCTAGAAAAGTTTCTGAGTAAGTCGTATGTCACAACTAACTTTTTAAGGTGTACAGAACAGTTATTTTAAAGAATATACCTCAATCTGAGCTTGCCTGATGTTTCCCCATGAATAGTTTTACGCTCTGCACTTTGGGCAAGAAAACTATGGAAATGAATGACGTTGAGTTATTTTAAGTGCACCCTGGGAAGCACATGCGATCAACTAGGTAAGTAACTGGAAATATTTACTTTCATCATTTGATTATGGTCGAATCTATGTTTATACACTGTAAGGTTATTCTTTTACCTATTGTAAATAATAGACATCTTGCAAGAAGACATTCTGAAACTCAGCAAATACTGTGTTCTACCTCAAGCATTTTCCTACTAGTTTTAAAGCCCAACAACTGAATTCAAAAGTTACTTTACTTGGTATTTTTACACTCTTCAGTTTGGGTATGTTATTTATGGTATGGCATGGTAAATGGTTTATATATTTCATTTGCAAACAATTTAGGATTTTTTCTTACAACTTTGTTTTTTGGTTTTTCTGAAAATGTGAAGCATTAAGGTAATTCCAAAAGTTAGGACTATTCCAAAGTATATTTCAGGAGCTTGGGAAGATGCAAAAGTATGAGAACCCTGAGATAACTTCATCCTACAGACATACCAAGGCTACAACTATATATACTATAACTCACTCTGAAAACAACCTGAAGCCTGAACAGCTATTCTAGAGCTAAAGAAATAGAGAAAAAGTCACCTTAGGAAGGGTAGGAGGGGCAGAGAGCCAATCAGAAACAAACAATAACAAAAAACATAGTGGAACTGTCCAACAAGCAAGAAAGATATCACAGGAACAGATATATTACCTGAGCAGTGAGTGGATCAAGCCCCATACCAGGCACCATCACCACCCTGGTCCTCTACACAAGAAAGATAAGGCCCCATTAGTGCCCGGCTTTGAAAATCAACAGGGTTTAACTGCAGAAGAGCAAGAGTGCTACAGGAAATTGAGAAAATGCTCTAATGGGATAGTACACAGCATCACTCATTCTGAGAGCCGACCCTGAGATAGCAGTTTGCAAAGCACCTGTATTGCAAAGATGACTTTTTTTTTAAGATTTTATTTATTTACTTGACAGAGATCACAAGTAGGTGGAGAGGCAGGAAGAGAGGTGGGAGGGAAACGGGCTCCCCACTGGGCAGAGAGCCCAATGCAGGGCTTGAGCCCAGGCACCCTGAGATCATGACCCCAACCGAAGACAGAGGCTCAACCCACTGAGCCACCCTGGTGCCCTAACAAAGATGACATACTGACTAATTTTAGGGCATGTGCCAAAACAGCAGGAATCTGTAGGAACCTTCTTCAGAAGTGGAAGTGCTGACAGGCACCATT
The DNA here is from genome assembly GCA_004024625.1 of Mellivora capensis. NCBI lineage: Eukaryota > Metazoa > Chordata > Mammalia > Carnivora > Mustelidae > Mellivora > Mellivora capensis. The sequence goes on from PISX010008897.1 coordinate 54,400, forward strand.
TTTCTTGCTCTCCTTCAGCCTAGGTAGACCAATGAGATGACAAAAGACAGTTCTGATGCCAGCCATCTGTCTTGCTGGCACCCCTTGTCATGCCCTGGTGATCCTTTGGGGACTGGCACCAGCTGGCATCCAGCAAAGCAGCTCTTGGTCAGTCACACCCAGCAGCCAATCTCAGTTGAAACCAGTATCCCCCCAAAGTGGCTACTGCCCTGTCATACTTGACAGACAGCCCTGGCCAGGACTGGCACTCTTCCAAAGCAACTCCTGCCCTGGGAGGGGGTAAAGAGCCACCCCACCACCACCACCACCACTACTAGCAAAAGCTGCAGCTAAGTCTCTCAGCCAGCTATGGCTGGGGCCTAACCACACCCAACAAAACAACTGCTGAAGCTGCAGCCAGAACACTAAGCCCGCCAAGTCAAGGGACATCCCTGTCCACTAGTGTGCCCACAGTAGGTAAAAATGCTCATTACAGCCAGTTGGGCTAGAGGCCAGCCACACCAAAAAAGCACAACCACAGCAGAGAGAATGCCTGCTATGTAAGGTCACTACTTTCAAGACCAAGAGATGCACCTGACATACCTAATACATATAAACAAACACACAGAATAAGACAAAATGAAGAGACAGAAAAATGAAAAAACAAGACAACATCTCAGAAAAACAACTAGATGAAATGTGATAAACAATCTCCCTGGTAAGGAATTCAAAATAACAATCATAAAGATTCTCACCAGACTTGAGACAAGAGTGGGTGAACTCTGAGAACTTCAACAAAGAGAAAAAATATAAAAAAAGAACCAATCAAAGCCAAAGAATACGGATAACTGAGTTTGAGATTATCAACACTAGAGATTATCAACAACAGATTAGAAGATTTAGAATGGATCAGTGATCTGGAAGACATCCAAATTAAAAAATGAGAATAAATTAAGGGAACTCTGATAGGCATCAAGAGTACCAACATTCACATTATAAGGATCCCAAGAGAAAACAGAAAAAGGCAAAAAGATTATTTGAAAAATTAATGGCTGAAAACCTCCTAACCTGGAGGAGGAAACAGACATCTAGGTAGACAGAAAAGAGAGCCCATACACAATGAACCCAAAGAGATCCACAGCAAGACAAATAACTAAAATGCAAAATTTAAAGAAAATCCTAAAAGGAATAAGAGAAAAGCAATTAGTTACATACAAGGACATGCCAACAAGACCATAAATTGATTTTTCAAAAAAAAACTTTGCAAGCCAAAAGAAGTTGTGTGATATAATCAAAGTGCTGAAAAGAAAAAAACCTACACCAAGAGTATACCACCTGGTAAGATTATCATTCAAAACTGAAAGAAAGATAAAAGAGTTTCCCAGATAAAAGTTTGAAGGAGTTCCTCATCACTAAATGGGCTTTAAAATTCTAGAAGAACTTTGTTGACTGGAAAAGAAAAAAACTATTATTAGAAGTAAAAAAAATTGTGAAAAGATCTCACTGGTACAAGTAAAAACATGGTAAATGAAGTAGATAAACACTTATCAAGTTAATATGAGGGTTAAAAGACAAAAATACTAAAACCAATTTTACCTACAATAATTCATTAAGAAATACACAAAATACAAAGATAATAAAATATGACATTGTATACATAAAACATGGAAAGGGAGTAAAAATGTAATGCTTTTAGAATGTGTTCAAGCTGAAGCAACCATCAACATAAAATAAACAGTTATATACGTAGGATGTTATATATGAACCTCAAGATAACCACAAACCAAACCTACAACAGACATAAAAAAAAGAGAAAGAAAAAAAGCATAATGCTAATAAAGTCATCAAATCAAAAGGCAAGAGAGTAAGAGAAGACAGGTACAAAACAGAACTACAAAATCCTAGAGGAGAACATAAGCTGTAACCTCTTTGACATCAGCCACTTCTTTCAAGACAGGTCTCCAAAGGCAAGGGAACAAAAGCGAAAGTGAACTTTTGGGACTTAACATTAAGACAAAAAGCTTCTGCACAGCAAAGGAAACAGTCAGAAGAACAAAGAGGCAACCCACGGAATGGGAGAAGATATTTACAAATGACACTACAAAGGGCTGGTACCAAGATCTATAAAGAACTTCTCAAACTCAACACCCAAAAACAAATAATCAAGTCAAAAAATGAGCAGAAGACATGAGCAGACACTTATCCTAAGAAGACATACAAATGGCTAAGAGACACATGAAAAAGTGTTCAACATCATTAGCCATCAGAGAAATTCAAATCAAAACCACACTGAGATACCACCTTACACTAGTTAGAATGGCAAAAATCAACAAGGCAGGAAACAACAAATGTTAGAGAGGATGTAGAAAAAGGGGAACCCCCTTATACTGTTGGTGGGAATGAAAGTTAGTATAGCCACTCTGGAAAACAACAGGGAGTTTCCTCAGACAAAAAGTTAAAAACAGAGATACCCTATGATCCAGCAACTGCACTACGGGATATCTACCCTAAAGATATAGATGTAATCAAAAGAAGGAGCACATACACCCCAGTGTTCATAGCAGCAATGTCCACAACAGCCAAACTGTGGAAGAAACCAAGATGCTTCATTAGACAAATGAATAAAGATTATGTGGTCCATATATACAATGGAATATGACTCAGCCATCAGAAAGGATGAATACCCACCATTTCCATCAACATGGATGGAACTGGAGGGGATTATGCTAAGTGAAATAAGTCACACAGACAAAAACAATTATCATACGGTTTCACTTATTCGTGGAACATAAGGAGTAGCAAGGAGAACATTAGGGGAAGGAAGGGGAAAAGGAAGCAGGGGAAATGAGAGGGGGTGACAAACCATGAGACACTGTGGACTCTGAGAACAAACTGAGAGTTTCAGAAGGGTAGGTGGGAGGATGGGTTAGCCCAACGATGGGTATTAAGGAGAGCACAAGTGGTGCTTGGGTGGCCTGCCTTTGGCTCAGGTCATGATCCCAGGGTCCTGGGATTGAGCCCCACTCAGGTTCCCTGCTCTGTGGGAAGCCTGCTTCTCCTTCTCCCAATCCTCCTGCTTGTGTTCCCTCTCTGGCTATCTCTCTCTGTGTCAAATAAACTCTTAAAAAAAAAAAAAAAAAAAAAAAAGGGAGGGCACATACTACAGGGAGCACTGGGTGTTATGTGCAGAAAATCATGGAACACTACATCAAAAACTAATGAAGTACTATATAATGACTAACAGAGCATAATAATAAAAAAGAAAAGAAAAATCTGGGAAAAAAAAGAACTACAAACCATCAGAAAACAGTAACAAAGCAACATTAAGTACATACATACCAATAACCACATTAAATATAAATGGACTGAAATGATCTAATCAAAAAGGCAAATGTAAACTAAAAAAAGACCCATCTATAGGCTGACTACAAGAAACTCACTTCAGACCTAAAAACACCTACACACTGAAAGTGAATAAAGAGAAAAAGATATTCTATGCAAATAGAAGACGACCCCCCCAAAAAGAGCCGTGGTAGCAATATTTAGATCAAACAAAAGTCTTCAAAACAAAGACTAAAACAACAAAGACAGACAACACCTAATGGCAAAGGGATAAATTCAGCAAGAAAATATGACAATTTTAAATATCTATGTACTGAACATGGGAGTACCTTGATACATTAAGTAAATATTTAGAGGCACAAAAGGAGAAACTGACATTGATACAATAATAGTAGAGGACTTTAAACACCTCACTTATATCACTGGAAAAATCATTCAACCAGAAATTCAATAAGGAAATTCTGTCTCTGAACAGCACAATAATAGATGAGACAGACTTAACAGATATATACAGAACACTCCATCAAAATTTAGCAGAATAGTTTTTGAGTGTAAAATAAAAGATTCTCCAGGACAGATTACATGATAGGCCACAAAACAAGTCTCAGTAAATTTAAGAAGACTGAAATCTTATCAAGCATCTTTTCCAATCACAACACTATGAAACTTATAATCAATTACAAGAAAAAAACTTGAAGAAAACACAAACACCCACAGGCTAAACATTCTACTAAAAAACCAATGGGTCAAGAAAGAAATCAAAATGTACATCAGAAAATAACCTGACACAAATGAAATTAGAAACTGAGCAGTTCAAAATATTTGGAAAAGAAAAACCAGTTGTACTAGAGAAGTTTATAGCAACACAAACCTACCTCAAGAAACAAACAACAAAAAAGCTCAAATAATGTAAACTCACACCTGGAGAAAACAGAAAAAGAACAATTTTAAGCACAAAGTTAATAAAAAGAAAAAATAAGAAGAATGGAAAAAACTTAATTACAGACAAAATAAATAATGGAAAAGATCAATAAAACTAAGATCTGGGGGCACCTGGGTGGCTCAGTTGGTTAAGCCTCTGCCTTTGGCTCAGGTCATGATCCCGGGGGTCCTGGGATCGAGCCCCACATCGGGCTCTCTGCTCTGCAGGGAGCCTGCTTCCCCCTCTCTCTCTGCCTGCCTCTCTGCCTGCTTGTGATCTATGTCAAATAAATAAAATCTTTAAAAAAAAACACACACACAAAAAAAACCCCCTAAGATCTGGTTCTTTGAAAAGATCAAAAAAATTCATAAACTTTTAGCCACATTCATCAAAAGAAAGAGGACTTTTTAAAAACCAGAAATGAAAGAAATTACATGTAACACCATAGAAATACAAAAAGTAAGAGACTGCTTCAAAACATTATATACCAACTGTAAGGGCCTATTTAGCCAGAGCGGCCCCACCTCAGCTGAACAGCCATTTTGTTGTTTATGCAGTAAAACTTAAACTGACCCTGCCCATCCCCCAGGGGAACTTATTTAAAAGCAAGTCCAGGAAACCAATCCCAAGTAACAAAGTCCAAATATAAGGGTGAGTCAGGCCAGGTGGAGGTACTCAATCAGTGGGGGCATATACTGTCTCCTAGCTACCTAGGAGTGTGATCCCCGCCTTTTGGGCGCCAATTCTCACCAAGGTGATAGGCTAGTGCAAATGTCTATTATGGGGGAATTGTAGTTCAATTGGCCACCCGTGTGTGACCTAGCATGACTGTGCAGCTTTCTTTGTGTATTGCAATTTCATTGGCCACCTGTGTGTAGTCAGGCTCAACCACATGGCCTTTGCTCTATAAAAGTTAGTCTGTGAGGCAGAGAGGGGTAGCCCCCTCTGCAAGGGGCGGCTCCGACCAGTCTGTTTGACAGTCGGTTTGATTCTTGATGCTTGGCGCGAAATAAAGCTATGCTTGACCTTCGCTTTGTATCAGTCTCGCTCCTTTGACCCTGGACCCATTATTGGGGGACCCAACACAACAAACTGGACTACCTAAAAGCAATGGATAAATTCCTAGAAACACACAATTTTCCAAGAATGACTTGGGAATAAAAAAGAAAATCTGGGCCAATTACTAGTAATTAAACTGGATCAGTAATTACTAGCAATGAAACTGAATCAGTAATCAAAAACTCCCTAAAAACCAAAGGCCAGAATCAGATAGCTTCACAAATGAATCCACCAAACATTTTAAAAAGAGTTAATACCTACCCTTCCCAAATTATTCCAAAAAGTTCAGGAGGAAAAAAATGTTTCTAAATTCATTCTCCAAGACCAGCATTACATATATACCAAAACCAGACAAAGACACTAAAGAAAATTATACGCCAATATCCCTGATGGATATACATGTAAAAATCCTGAACAAAATATTAGCAAACCTAATTCAATAATGTATTAAAAGGATCATTCACTATAATCAAATGGAATTTATTCCAGGGATGCAAATAATGGTTCAGTATCTGCAAATCAATCAATGTGACAAGCCACATTAACAAAATAAAAGGTTAAAAACCTTTAAGATCCTCTCAAGAAATGCAGAAATAGGATTTGGCAAAATTCAAACTCCATTCATGATAAAAACTCTGAAGAGAATATGAAGAAACACTCCTCAACATAATAAAGGTCATATATAACAAATCAGTTAACATCACAATGGTAAATAGCTGAAAGCTTTTCCTTCAAGATCAGGCACAACACAAGGATGTCCACTCTTACCACCTTTATTCAACATAGACTATAAGTCCTAGCCACAGCAATCAGACAACAAAAAGAAGGAAAAGGCATCCAAATTGTTAAGGATGGAGGTAAGCTGTTATTATTTGCAGATGACATGACATTATATATAGAAAACCTAAAGACTCCATCAAGAAACTATTAGAATAAATAAAATCAGTAATATTTCAGGATACAAAATTAATAAAAACAATCAGTTATGTTTGTATACACTAATAAGTAACTAGCAGAAAGAGAAATTTATAACTGCAGCGAAAAAGGATAAAATACTTAGGAATAGATCTAACCAAATGAGGTGAAAGACCTATACCCTGAAAACCAATAAGACACTGACGAAAGAAACTGAAGACAGCACAAACAAATGAAAAGATACAAAGATTTAATTTGTTAAAATGTCCATACAACCCAAAGCAATCCACAGATTCAATACAATCTCTATCAAAATATAAACAGCATTTTTTTTTTTTTACAGAACTAGAATAACCCTAAAATTCATACGGAACCATAAATGACTACAAATAGCCAAAGCAAACTTGAGAAAGAAGAACAAAGGCAAACATTATCAGAATTCCGGATTTTGGCACAAAAACAGATACACAGATCGACAGAAGAGAACAAAGAGTACAGAAATAAACTGATGCATATATGGTCAATCAATCTATGACAAAGGAAGTAAGAATATACAATGGCGAAAAGACAGTCTTCAATAAACCATGCTGACAAAACCGTGCAGCTACGTGGAAAAGAATAAAACTGGACCACTTTCTCTGTTTAAAGATTTTTTAAAGATTTACTTAGCTGAGAAAGAGAGAGAGAGAGAAAGCTGGACTACTTTCTTTCACCATATGAAAAATAAAGTCAAAATGAATTAAAGATCTAAATATAAGACCTGAAAACATAAAACTCCTAAAAGAAAACATAAGCAGTAAACCTCTGAACACCAGTCTTAGCAGTACTTTTTGGGTTCTATCTCTTTGGGTAAGGGCAACAAAAGCAAAATAAACTGGGACTACCTCAAACTAAAAATTAGCTTTTGCACAATGAAGCAAACCGGCAATAAAACAAAAAGGCAATGTAACAAATAGGAGAAAATATTTGCAATTATATATCTGATGAGGGATTAATGTCCAAAATATATAAAGAACTTATAAATAGACATTTTTCCTATAAATACATAAGAAATATGAAAAGATGCTCAACACTAATCACCAGGGAAATGCAAATCAAACCACAATGAGGTATCACTTCACACCAGCCAGAATGGCCAATATCAAAAAGATAAGCAATAACAAGTATTGGCAAGGGTGTGGAGAAAAAGAAAGCCTTATTGCACTGTGAGAATATAAACTGGTGAGCCACTAAGGAAAATAGTGTGAAGGTTCCTCAAAAGATTAATAATAAAAATACCTTATGATCCAGTAATTCCACTTCTGGGTATTTACCTGAAGAAAATGAAAACACTAATTTGAAAAGATATGCACACTTATGTTTACTGCAGCATTATTTACAATAGCCAAGATATAGGAACAACCTAAACATCCATCAATAGATGAATGGGTAAAGAATGTGTGTGTGTGTGTGTTATGTGTACACACACACACAACACACACAGACATGTGCACACGCACACGCTCAACAGAGTATTACTCAGCCATAAAAAAGAATGAAATCTTGCCATCGGCATGGCAAACTGATGGACATCCATATGACATGGTTGGACCTAGAGGGTATAACACTATGTGAAACAAGTCAGACAAAGAGAAATACCCTATGTTTTCACATATAGGTGGAACCTAAGAAACAAAACAAATGAACAAAGGAAACAGAAACAGACTTATAAATATGGAGAACTGACGACTGCCAAAGCGATGGAGGGAGGAATTAGGTGAAATAGGAGAAGGGGATTAAGACGTATAAACTTCTAGTTAAAAAATAAATAAGTCGGGGAGCCTGGGTGGCTCAGTGGGTTAAAGCCTCTGCCTTCTGCTCAGGTCATGATCCCGGGGTCCTGGGATCGAGCCCCGCATCAGGCTCTCTGCTCAGTAAGGAGCCTGCTTCCTCCTCTCTCTCTGACTGCCTCTCTACCTACTTGTGATTTCTGTCTGTCAAATAAATAAAATCTTAAAAAAAATAAAATAAATAAAAATAAATAAATAAGTCACAGGAATGAAAAATACAGCATAGAAAATGTAGTCAATAATACTGTGATAACTTTGTATAGGTGAGAGAGATCTACATTTATCATGAGGAACATTTCATAGTGTATATAAATGTGAAACCATTATGTTGTACACCTGAAATTAATATTGTATGTCAACTATGCTTCATTTTAAAGAACGTATATTCAAATTAAGTGTCATCCTTTCACCCCAATTCCCTCTAGACTTTCCACCTCATTTACATATACACACAACACCCTGCACATAGCCAGTCAATATTCTGTTTGGTCTTTCCTGTTTCCATTTGCTCTAGAGAAGGTACATATATGTATTCCATTTTCCCCTTTCTTCCCAAGAAAGTTGCATATTATAGACACTCTTGCACTTTGCATTTCGTCCTTAAAAATGTATCCTGAAAATCTCCCTGCATCAGTCCATGGAGATCTTCCTCATTCTTTTTTACAGTGGAATTTTACAAAATTCCATTGTATATCTTCACGACAATTTACTTTATCACTCTCCCATATATGAGTCTTTAGGTTGTTTCCAACATTTTGCCATAGCAAATAATATTATATTAAGTAACACTGTGCCTTTATTTTCTTAATTCTGGAGGTGTATCTTCATGGCAAATTTACAGAAGTAGGATGACTGGCTGGATAAAAACAAATGTAGTTTTGGTAGCTATTGCCAAATCTCTTTCCATCAGAGATATATCAATTTTTATTCCAAGGAACAATGTAACAATGTCTATTTTCTAATAGCTTAACTAACAGAGTATTGTTGTAATTTTTAAATTTATCAACCTGATAGGTGAATCTCAGTGTAGATGTCATTTGCCTTTCTCTTTTTTCGTATGTTTTAAGATACGCTTACTAAATTTTCATTAGTATTTGGGTATATTTCTGGATTTTTATTATATTCCACTGATGAGAAAGACTGTACTTTCTTCGTTAATCATATTAAGATCATTCTATGACTTTTATCAAAATGTTCTAAAATTCATTTTTTCAAATGCCTCTTCAGAAACCAAGAAGATTCTAGAAAGGAAAATTGGCACAGGGCAGAAACAGAGAATTCAAAGAAAAAGTAATAGAAATAGCTCTCAAGTCTCACTCATAAGAGAAATACAAATTAAAATCATCCATATACAAAAATTAACCACAATCAACAACCTAAATATAAAGCTGTAACTATAAAACTACAGCTTTTCCTTCACTTATGATGGGGTTACAACCCGATAAGCCCAACATACATAAGTTGAAAATATTAAATCAAAAATGCACTTAATACATCCAACCCACTGAATATCATAGCTTAGTCTAGCCTCCCTTAAGTGTGCTCAGAACACTTCATTAGCCTACAGTTGGGTAAAACTTTCTAATACAAAGCCTATTTTTATAATACAGTGTTGAATACCTCATTTAATTTCCTGAATGCTGTACTGAAAGTGAAAAGCAGAATGATTGTAGAGGTAAAGAATGGTTGTGAGTGTATTGGTTGTTTACCACCAGTATTACCTGACTGACTAGGTGTGGCTCACTGCTTCTGTCCATATCAGGAGATAGCATCCTATCACATATCTCTAAGCCCAAGAAAAGGTCAAAATACAAAATTCAAAGTACAGTTTCTTTTGAATGCATTGTTATTTTTACAACATCATAGAGTTAAAAAAATCACAAGTTGAGGGGCACCTGGGTGGCATAGTCGGTTAAGCATGGGACTCTTGGGTTTCAGTTAGGGTCGCGACCTCAGTGTCATGAGATCAAGCTCCACGCTGGGCTCTATACTCAGCATGGAGCCTGCATAAAACTGTCTATCCCTCTTTTTTTGCCCGTCTCCGCCACCTCTCTCTAAAATAAATAAATAAATCTTTAAAAATAGATTTTAAAAAAATCACAAGCTGAACCACAGTAAGCTGGGGACTGTCTTTATTTGAAAAAAAAATATGGATAAATCTCCATGCCCTTTAATTTGGTAATGGATTCTTAGATTTATGAATCTAAAAGCATAAGCAAAAATTTTTAAAAAGATGAAATGGACTAAATTAAAATTTAAAACGTTTGAGCACAAAAGGATATCTTTAAGAAAGTGAAAAGAAATGCTACAAAATGGGAAGAAAGTACTTCCAAGTTATATATCTGATAAGGGCTTATTATTCAGAATATATACAGAACTCTTACAATGCACAATAAAAGGAAAACTAATTTAGAAATGAACAGAGGACATGAATACACATTTCTTCACTTGATCTTAGCCAAAAGGCCGAGAAGTAACTGAATACACATTTCTTAAAAGAAGAGTTACAGAAGACCAATAAACACATGAAAATCTGTTCAAGATCACTGATAATTAAGGGAACACAAATCAAAGCCAAAACAAGATACCACTCCAAACCCACTAGGGACACATAAAATAAAAAATTGGAAAAAAGCAAGTATTGGCAAGGATGTGGAGAAAAGGGAACCCTAGAACCCAGTCGGTGGGCACGTAAACTGGGGCAGCCACTGCAGTAAACAATATGGACAGGAGGTGAAGAAATAAGAACCCTTTTAACATTTTTTACAGAAATATAAAATGCTATAGCTGCTGTGTAAAAAAATTTGATGGTTCCCTAGAAAAGAAAAATAGAATTACCATAGGATCCAGCAATTCCACTCCTATGTATTTAACCCCCCAAATCAAGAAACAAGTACTCAAACAGAATTTGTTCATAAATGTTTATAGTCGTGGAAATAATCCAAATGTCCACCAACAGATGAATAAATTTAAAAAATTGTGATCTATACCACAATGTTATACAGCCATTAAAAGGAATGAATTATAGATACATGGCACTACCTTGATAAACCTTGAAGACATTACGGTTAAGTAAAAGAAATCAGACACAGAAGGTCAGATGTTGGAACTACTTTTATATAGGATGGCCAAAACAGGCAGATCTATAGGAACAGAAAGGAGATTACAATTTGCCAAGGGCCGAAGGAGGAGAGGCGAATAGGAATGAGTAACTTAATAAATATGAGGTACACTCCTGGACTGATGATACGTTTTGATACTAGAGAGAAGTTGTTGCTCAACATTCAACATTGTGAACATGGTAAAAGTTGCTGAACTGTACAATTTTAAATGGTTAATTATAACAAACAAATAAATAAATAGGCTAATGTATGTTAAGTGAATTTCACCTCAATTTAAAAAATCACATTGGCACATCATTTTTACATCTTTCATAAGGCTGATCCCAAAATTTGATAAAAACATTGCTGAAAAAACTAAGAAGAAACATCCTCATGTATTACTAATGGGAGTAAAAATGGGTACAATTCCTATAGAAGTTAGGCAATATCTGATATAATTTTACACACACATTTTTCTACATTCTTCCACAAAGAACAAATAAGGTATACACAAATTAATTCATTACAGTACTGTTTGTAATAGCAAAAAACTACAAATAATGCAATGGGTTTTAATAGAAGACCAGTTAAATTAAATTATTGTACATACACACAAAAGAATGCTATGATGCTATATTTAAAAAGCTCCTTATATATGAGTATCTTCTGTGTAAGAGTGGTGGAGAAGGAAAGAATATATATTCCTACTTAAACATACAGAAATTAGATAAATAATGCCAACAGGCAGATAACTGAATATATAAAGTAGTTAAACGCAGTTAACTCTATGGAGATAGATGGAAAGGCAGGAGGTGGTAAGACTTTTTGTTTCAAATATTCTAAAGGTTTTCAGTCTTTTGAAAACTGGGAATGAATTAAAAAAGGAAAAAAATTTTTTAAAAAAGGAAAAAAATTTAAAGACTGCCAATTGATTTAAAATCAAATCCAAATCAAACAGAACACTTAACACAGATTACATAATACAGTTAAACTACTTTATCACTCAGTTAATTGCCTTTAAAACTACAAAATTAACAAAGTCACCTTCCTCCAAATAGCACAATCTCCTGCCACTCTTCACCAATCTCAATGCTCTCAGATTAAGGTTCAACCTCTATTTATGCCTAAGAGTGTACCCTGTGTTCTTGTCTTCAGGCAGTTATACATAATGTGTTAACCTGGACCTTTCTCATCCCCTTTAACTTTCTTTTTCTCAGCCTCAGTCTCACCACAGAGTTTCTTTCTCTGAGATGCACTTTCTTACAAATGTTCCAACATTTACACATACACAGAGATACAAAGCCTGGGCTAAATCAGAAGTCCCTCTTTGTTATTACCATAGTGTCTTGTCTTGAGAGACACAGATACCAGATTGAGACAAGCCTGACTCTGAATCTTGAGTTTGGCACTTAAACTAACTGTACCATGTCCAAAAACTTACATCACCCCTTTAATCTCAGTTTTGTGATCTATAAAAATCATAACTGCCTGATCTATTAACTAATATATTAAATGAGCAAATTCTTGTAAAACACAAAGCCAAACACATATTGTCATTAAACTGTAACCAGTGTCATTATTCTTAAGAAAGCACTATTGGTATATTTCCCTCTCTGCTCCTTGTAATAAAGCCTCCTTTGAAATACACATACTCTAATACTGCAGAGACTGTCTTGAGTATACTTTGGAAGAGTGCTTAGTACAGGATTGGTGTTCTGTAAATATCTGATAAACTACTTGTGTCAATACTGAGTGACAAACAGAAATAAAAAAGTCTTCAAGATATCAACTGTATTAGTGATCTTATTAAGATCACTGTACTTTCTGTGCTGAAAAGCAAAGAATGCTAATTTACCAACTGATTTCCCCCATGTAACATTATAATCTGTTAAGATTTATCTATTCCTGAGAAGAAAAATATCAACATGAAAAAAATAAAATTACATTTTATTTTAAAAAACTGTCTACAAATTTCCAATGGATGATAAACTTAAGAAACCTGATTCTGGTATTTATGTTACTTAAAGCAAATTATTACGCTTCAAGTACTTCATCTATACATTGAGGACCAAAATATTGACAAGGATATAAAGTAATGAATGTTTGCAACTAGCAAAATTCCTAATGTGGAGCATAAGTACAAATAAGATCAGTAAATATTAATTATAAAAGCCTGTGATCTAAAAGTCAATTCACAAATTGAAACACATTTTAGACTTCCTTCAAATTTTCATAAATTTTTAGAACTCTGTTATTTCATAGCAAAACTGAACAAAAACAAGATGAAATATCCTTAAATAAGAATAACTTTTCTTATCAGAAAAAGGTCAGGTCATAGTTATAGGATGGATTATACATAACTAAAGAAAGATGAAGTAAATTTAACACTGTTGGACTGACAGACTCAATGTAATTATTTATCCCAACATTATGTACCTCGACATCCTGAACACTGGATAAAAAAGTTGATTAAATCCAGAAGTGCGATGTCCCTGTCTTGTTTATATGATTCAATCCAGTCATCCACCACGGACTGTAGGAAAAAAAATATATAAAAATGAAAACTTCAAAATAATTGATATTACAGCAAATAAATTTTTTTAAAAGTTTGTGATTTTTATCTGTGTGTGTCTACTTAATCATTTCTCTGTAGCCAAATAAAACTAAAGATTCCTTTATTTTTAAGGGTAATTAAAATATGAGTTACTAGGTTTCAAAAACTTGTTTAGACCACAATATAAATATGACAAGTCTAGTAATTACTAAGCAACTATAGATACCAATATTCAAACCACACTGTGAAAATAACACAAAAGCTAAACTAATCACACTTATACATAGATATAAATTTTCTAAGTATCAAAAAAACCTATTTCATTAGTACTGCATAAAAAGAATACACACCATATATAACCAAATGAATTTTTGTCTGGAATGCAAGAATGAGTCAGTATTAGGAAATCAAATAATTCAATTTATGAAGTAAAGGAGAAAAATTAAATGATCATATTACTAGATTTCAAAATGGTATTTGATAAAATTATGCAGCCAAGCTTAGAAAACAACTCCTAGAAAAACTAGATGAAATTAATATACAAACAAGGTAAAGACAAAGATTAAGATATATTTGTTGAAATGCTCAAGACATTTCAACTCAAAAAGGAACAAGGCAAGGATGTTTTAAAATTTTAGTTAAAACAAAAATGAGAAAAATAGTAATAAAGAAAATTCTCCTTTTCCAACGGTTGAAAAAAATACCTAACAATTTCTACTAAAATGACTCAAAATAGTCATTACAATGGAAAAAATTTGACAAGACAGGTGACAAAAGATAAATGTACAAAACAACTTTTAGATATTAACAATATGTAAGAAATATAAATGGATGAGCATTCTGTTCACAACTACAATTATCTAGGAATAAATTCAAGAAAGGTATAAATGTTATTGCAGAAAATTATGGAAACTCAAAGGATATGGGAAACCACCTAAATAAGTTTCATATATGGAGTTAAAAAATAAAAGCCTTATAGGTCTATCAATAAAGTCTTTCTAAACTGTTAGGCAAATTTATACTGATTCCATACAGCATACTTGTAGGCAATGCTGTTTGAGGTTTCCTTTGGTGGGTGCAGGGTATCAGAGAAAATGTATGACAGTAATTTTTAAACACTCTTAAATTTTTACTTCTATATGGATATACAATTACATACAGTAAGATGTATGAAACTTAAGTTACACCTTGATGAAATTTTACAAATACATACACCTGTGTAATCCTAACCATCATGAAAATATAAGACATTTCCAAAACGGAAATGGCTCCCTGATGCTCTCTTCCAGTTAAAAAACATTCCCAGCTCAAAGGGTTTAACTATTATTCGCCAAAAGTGGACATGTTTTTGAAATTCATATAAATAGTATCACTTTTTATGTTTGATTTCTTTTAATCAAAGCTGTATCAGTTGTTATGTGTATTAGTACTTTGTTTGCATTGCTGGGTAGTACCATAATTTACTATCCATTTTACTATTTAAGGACACACTACTGTTTCCATTTTAAGGCTATCATGAATAAAATTGCCGTAAACATGATTGTACGTATTTTGATGGGCATAAACTTTGTAGCAAACTTATTAACACATAGAATACATGTGTATAGATGGCTGGTAGACAATGCCATACGATTTTCCAAAACAAGTGTACTAAGTTATACTTCCATCAGCAATTTATGAAATCTATCAATGTATGAGACTGGGTGTTCCACATCCTCACCAATACTATGTATCATCAATACTATTAATTTAACCACTCTGAGCATATACCTTCTTTAATGATTTCTTCTACAGAGGAGCAACCACATTCCCTTCTTCCATGTGAAAGAGAGGACTTTTTTTAATTGCTAATGTATATAACACTCTGTTTCTCTGTCTCATCACATTAGTGTCTGGAAGGTTTTACTTTAAAAGTAAACAGAAAATATTACAGCTGTAGAAGAGGATAAAAAGAAAAAGAGGGTACCACGAAATCTGTTCAAGGTTCAGCTCTGCTGAATAATGTGTCAAGGACACATTGGCTAATAATGGTGGTGAGGATAAGTAATGGATAAAGCAGGTCAAGTGATTTTAAGACTCACTACCCAAGCAGAAATGCTTTCTGACCAAGGTTAAGGAAGTATGGCACAAAGCTAAAGAGGAAGCCATTTCTCCACTTCTACATGAGGCCCATAATTGTGAAAACACTCTGAAGATGGTGAACACATTTTAATTCCCAAAGTGACAGTATGAATGTATAATCCTACCAGTTATATGTGAGGAGTCCAAAAACATTCTGAATAAAACTAGTAAACAGGGACTGGAGCACTAAAGTACTAAAATTTAACACAAAGATATTAAAAACAATATAGATAGCATGTAATACAGGACTAGAAAATATAAGAAAATAGAGTGCAGAAATAAATCCAGGTATATACAGAACTTAAAGCTGTGACAAAATAGATACTTCAATTTTTGAGGAAAAGGAGTGGTTAGTTTAGGGGTAAAAGCCAAAGAAT
The DNA here is from genome assembly GCA_004024625.1 of Mellivora capensis. Classification (NCBI taxonomy): domain Eukaryota; kingdom Metazoa; phylum Chordata; class Mammalia; order Carnivora; family Mustelidae; genus Mellivora; species Mellivora capensis. The sequence continues at coordinate 70,599 of PISX010008897.1, forward strand.
CTTAAGAACTAAACTCCAGAGAGATAAATCCTTCTTGAATTGGCAGACATTGGTGGTTGTCAGAAGCAATGCCAAGTATGGGCATAAGTTGATAGATTACACAGCATTTCATAATATATAAAGCCTTGGCTTGGTCTTTGGGACAGAATAAAACAGAAAACTACATAAGACACATCAAAATTAAATCGTGGGGAATCTTCACTAGAGAAAGTATTTTTAAGTAGCCATACGGTACATACAGGGGACAAAAGGAAAAAAAATATGGCACACATCTCATCAAAAAGAATGAAAGCCAAGCGATAATGGAAAGACATATTTAAGTACTGAAAGAAAAAAAAAAACTGCCCATCGTTTGGTTAAAAAACCCAGCTTCCTGTGATCCCACAAAGATCAATAAATGGACAGCAGTTCACAAACAACTCCAGGAGACATCTAGAGTCCATTTAGAACGTTTAAACAACAAGAAAGTGAGAAATCATCACACAAGAAGGAAGGCAACTTCATTTTGCATGCATAATCCCATCTCCCAAACTAACACCCCTTCACAGTGCTCAGAAGGAACTTCCCAGCTAAAAAGAGTTCCGTGTGCTAGGAGAGGAAGAGTGTGGTGAGCATCCAGCTCCCCCAGCCTTGCAGGACAGTGTGCAGAAGTCTAGCTTTGGTTTCACCCCTAGATCAGCAACCCATAGATGTACTGAGCTAGCTAGGAACAAAGAATAAAAGCAAAACCTACTAATAGCAGACAAGCACCAAGAGCAATCACGGTTCAGAGAGATCTACTCTGCTGACAAACTCCGCATATTTTACTACCGACAAATCCAAACGTTGGCACAGCCACTGTGGACTCCCGTGGATCTTGCCAGATTTCTCTCCCAGATATTTCTGTTAGCTGAAACCAGCTACCTGAGTCTCTCCCTGAAACTTTCCCCCGCCACCACCATATCTGCCCCACAGCCATGCAGGATCTCTATGGTGCAGAAGTATAAGACGCCAGTCACCTGAGTCCCTCTGCAGTCCCATGGGAGCCAAGGAGCCACATAAGCAGCCATCCTGAGCATCTACAGCTAGGTGAGTATAAGACACCAGCCTAGTGCCACTTCCCCATTGCTCAGCGCTGTTCCCACACTCAGAGGTAGCCTCTCTAGCTATATACCACTGGCCTAACACTCATCACTGGTTTCCACTGCAGCATGAATGCACAAGGCTAGAGAAATATGCAGACTGGTGAGTGTACCAAAAGCCCAGAAACCCTGTAGCTACTGGTAGGCTCAGATCAGACCCTGCTCCTCTGTAGCACATACCATGTGCCCACAACCCCTCTCCCCCAGCCCAAGCCCCATCATGGCCTCCCAGTGTGAGTGCCTGGAAGGAGTATGCAACCACAGGAGACCACACTGCCAGCCAGGGCCTCTACAGCTACCAGTGAGTCCAATTTGGCTCTACCCCTTGCGACCTGCACTGATACTTATTACTATAACTGTGTCTGAGGCAGGTCTCTTCCACTGCATAGACAACTACAGCTACCCACCACAGCTGAGTGTGTGCACACCATTGGCTCTGGCCATGATCACTGCCTGCCTAAGTCCCTACATACCAAACCTGAAGGTGTTACTTAGAACCCAAACAGTCCTTGCAGCCAGTACAGATCTTCCATAGCTCCCACTAAAAACTACCCAGTTGCCAATGCAGTGGAACATGGTGGCCTGAACCAAAAAGACATCAAGCCTTCCTGGACCCAGTGCCACCCCATGCCACATTTCTCACCCTACACCAGCAGACAAAGGGTCACTGCATGATTAAGTGTGCCCTCACACACAGGTAAAAGGCTCCCCTTATGGAAGAGGTAACTGCTTCTTCATGCAGAGACATGAAAACACAGCTTCAGGATTATAAAGAATCAAGGAAATCTGTCTCCACAAAACGAATGCAGTATACCTCCAGTAAATGGCCCAAAGAAATCCAGATCCAGAAACTGTTGGACAAAGAATTGAAAATAGTTTTTTGTGTTTGCTTCTGTAGCACATATACTAAACTGAAATGATACAGAGATTATCATGGTCCCTATGCAAGGATGACATGCAAACTCATTAAGCTTTTCATATTAAAAAAAAAAATTTTACACCTAGTCAGAGAGTTATAAGATAACAAAGATAAGCAAAGATATCAGAAAAACTATATAATAACAAAATTAGAAGTTTAACAAAAAAAAAGAAAACATAAAGAACAACAGAAATTTTGGAACTAAAGAATACAATGACTATAATAAAAGAATTAAATAAGAGTTTCAACAATGAACTTGAATAAGCTGAAGAGAGAATCAGTAAGCTAGAACACAGATCAAATAAAATATCTAAACATAGCAGCAAAATGAAGAGTGAGAAGGAATGAAGACAGTGTATGGGCTTTGTGGCTTACTGAGAAATAACATATACATCACTGAAGTCCCAAAGGGAAAAGGAGAAGAAAATGTAGAAAGCTTATTTTTAAAAATAATGGATCAAATTATTTTATTTCTCTTTTGGTTTCTTTTGACAACTGTTCAATAGCATGTTTATCTCCACAAATTTATGGATTTTCGGTTTTCTTCATGTAATTAATTTCTAGTTTCATACTACTGTGGACATAAAATAAATATGCTTGATATGATTTTAATCATCATTAAGATTTGCTTTCTGGCCTAGCATATGATCTATCTTGGAAAATAGTTCCAAGTGAACTTGAGAAGAATGTGTATTCTGTTCTTTTGGATGGAATATCCTATAAATATCTGCTAGGACTATTAATTTGGCCTAACCTGTCATTTAAGGTTGCCTTACTGACTCTGTATAAATGATCTATGAATTGATGTAAATGGCGTATTAAAGTCCTCCACAATTATTGGATTGCTGTACATTTCTCCCTTTAGGTCTCTTAATATTTTCTTTATATATTTAGGTGCTCCTATGTTGGGTGCATAAATATTTACAAATGCTGCATTACGTTATTGAATTGACGCCTTTATCATTATGTAACATGATCTGTTATCTTGTATTACAATCCTTTTTTTTTTAAAATCTACTTTGGCTGGTATAAACAGAGCTAATCCAGCTTTCTTATAGTTTTCATTTACATGGGATACCTTTCTCCATCTCTTTGATTTAAGGCCATGAGAGTCCTTATATCTAAGGTGAGTCTCTCACCATGTAGATGGATCTTCTTTTAGTTATCCATTCAGCCACTTCACCGTCTTCTGATTTGCAAATTTAGTCCATCTACATTTAAAGTAATTAATAATAAGTATGTACTTAATGCCATTTTGTTAATTATCTCCTCCCTATATCTTTGTAGTTCTTCTATATTATTTTCTTCTTAGCTTAAACAGGAAAATGGAAATTTAACATATCAAAATTTATGGGGTGGGACAAAAGCAATTCTAAGAGGGAAGCTCAAAAGGATAAATGCTTCCATAAAGAAACGATAAAAACCTCAACCTCAAATAAATAACCTAACTATATACTAAAGGAACTGGGGCGGGGGGGTGGGGGGGGGGGAAGAGAACAAATAAAGCCCAAAGTTAGAAGGAAATAATAAAGATGAGAGTAGAAATAAGTGAAATAGAAACTAAAGATAACATAAGATTAATGAAACCAAGAGCTGCTTCTCTTAAAAGTTAAGCAAAACTGACAAACCTTAGAACTCATCTAGAAGAAAGACAACTCAAAATCAGACATAAAAGATGTTATGACTGATACCACAGAAATAGAAATGATCATAATACTATGAATAACCATGTGCTAAGAAAATGGACAACTTAGAAGAAATGGATAAATTCTTAGAAAATAAACCTGCCAAGACCAAACCATTATCTAACCGAAACCTGAACATGTACTAGTAAGGCAGCTAAGTAAGTTATGAAAGGCCTCCTAACAAACAGTACACAAGTCAGCTTCACTGATAAATTCTACCAAACATTCAAATTAGGATTAATACAAATCCTTTCTAACAGAAGAGGAGGGAACTTTACCAAACTCACTCTATGAGGCAACCATTACCCTGATAGCAAAACAAGACACCATGCAGACAGGAGAAAAATGGAAAATAAATTCAAAATGCCAAAATAAAGAAACTATCAATCAAGAATACTTCACCTAGTAATGCTGTACTTCAAAACTGAAAGTGAAATAAAGACCTTCGCTAAACAAAAGTTGAGGGACTTCATTCACCACAAAACCTGCATTACAAGAAATGCTGAAAAGAGATTTAAGCAGAAATAAAAGGACACTATTGGTAACATGAAAACATGACAAAATACAGAACACCTGGGTGGCTGTTGGTTAAGAATCTGCCTTCCAGGGGCACCTGGGTGGCTCAGTGGGTTAAAGCTTCTGCCTTCAGCTCAGGTCATGATCCCAGGGTCCTGGGATTGAGTCCTGCATCCGGCTCTCTGCTCAGCAGAGACCCTGCTTCCCCCTCTGCCTACCTGTGATCTGTGTCTGTCAAATAAATAAATAAAATCTTAAAAAAAAAAAAAAAAAAAAAGAATCTGCCTTTGGCTTAGGTCATGAGCCTGGAGTCCAAGGATTGAGCTCTACGTCAGGCTCGCTGCTCAATGAGGAGTCAGCCTCGCCCTCTCCTCCACACCCCACTTGACTCTCTCTCTCTCCAATAAATAAAATCTTAAAAAAAAAAAATGACAATACAGGACACACTATAAACGTAAGCACACAGTCAGACTCAGAACCCCTAGAATTATAATATGGTAGTGCGTTAATTACTTTAGATAAAGGATAAAGGACAAAAACATTAAAATATTAAATATTAAAACTAGGTATTACTTTAAGTTTAATAAATACACAATATAAAAAATGTAAATGTAACATCAAAAAAATAAACAATAGACTGCGGGGAATCTTGTAGAGATACCTGCACGCTCATGTTCACTGCATCATTTTTCACAAAGGCCAAAATACAGAAACAACCTAAGTGCCAATCAACGGATGAATGAATGAAGAAAATGCAGTATCTATACACTAGAATACTTTTCAGCCAACACAAAGAAGGAAATCCTGTCATTGTGAAAAGTGGATGAACCTTCAAGTCATAATGCCAAGTGAAATAAGTCAGAGAAAAAAATATACTGCATGATTTCACTTCTACAGGTAATCATTTTTAAAAAGTCAAATCCAGAGAAACAGACATAGAGCGGTAGTTACCAGGAATTGGAAGATAGGGGAAATGGGAAGGAATCAGTCAAAGGATATAAACTTCCAATTATAAGGTTAAAAAGTTCTGGGGGCAATGTACAGAATGAGGATTATACCTAATCACACTGTATTCGATAATCTTAAATGTCTCAACGCAAAAAAAACCAAATGGAAATAATACAAGGGGATTGGATGTTATTAGCTAATGCTATAATGGTAATCATTTTGCAACATACAAATATATCAAATCAAAATTATACTCTTTAAACGTACACAATGTTATGTATCAACTGTATCTCAATAAAAATGAGGAAAAAAGAAAAAATGCAGGATTTTGTTTTACCAGTAAAAAATATCTTTCAAATAAAAGCAAGATAAAAACTTTTCAGACTAAGAAAACTAAAACAAAACCAAGGAAATGGACTAACATTCCACTTCAAAGACAAAGACCATTCAGACTGGATAAAAGGACCCAATCACACGATATCTACAAGAGACACAATTTACATACTGAATGAGCTTAAATAGGTTCTACTAAAAGAATGAAAAAATATGTATCATGCAAACGTTAACTATAATAGAGCTGTTATGACTACATTTATATCAGACAAAAGAAATTAAGAAAAGGAGTTTTACAAATATTAAAAGAATGATTTTATAATAATAAAGTGGTAAATTCATCATGAAGACACACATTATGAATAAAACACATTATCAAGAGCTATAGAATACAGCTAAAACAGTGTTTAGAGAAAAATATATAGTTTTAAATATTTATAAAAGAAAGGTCTAATTAAATAATTTAAATGGCCACCTTAAGAAACTCTATTACAGAGAGAGGAGACAAGATGGTGAAGTAGCAGCCTGTGATGACATCAGAACAGAGGAGTTCAACTAGATAGTTAACCATTCTGAATACCTACAAACCCAACAGGACATCAAAGAGAAGAGGAGCAATTCTAGGAACAGAAAATCGACCACTTTCTGAAAGGTGGGATGTGCAGAGAAGCAAATCCGAAGGGACGGGAGTATAGACTGTGGGGGGAGGGGCTGGCTCGCGGTAGGAGGGGCTGGCTCCTGGCATGCAGTGGAGCAGCGAGCACAAAATCTGAACTTCTAGAAGTCTGCTCCACTGAGGGACATCGTTCCAGAGGCTAAGCGGTGGTGGAGCCCTCACAGGGACAGAGTGGCTCAGATCTCCCGCAGGGTCACAGAAGGATTGGAGGTGTCTGGGTGTAGCATAGCTTGCAGGTATCAGAGTGGGGAAGCCAACTACAGAGACGGAGATGAGGGTGCACTCTCAACTCGGGCTTACCTTAAACTTTGATCCACGGAACAGTCGAGCCACTGCTCTTTGAGCGGGGACCCCACAAGTGGCAGGTCTGGGGAGATTCACTTCCTTCTCTGAAGGCAGGAATCTGCTGGGTTTGGAGACTCCAAATCGGGCTGTGCGCCAGAGACAGGAACGCGTGGGACCGGGTGAGCCCAGAATACAGCCAGGGACCAGGGATACAGGAGAGATTAACCGCTTTTCTCTGAGAGCGCACTGAGAAGTGGGGCCCCAACTCTTGGCTCCTACAGAGGAGAATGGGAGGCCGCCGTTTTCATCCCCCTCCTCCAGAGCTTTACGAAAGTGTTCAGGGAACAAAAACTCCCAAGAGCAAACCGGAGCAGATTACTTAGCCCGGCCCCTGGCAAGGGCAGTGCAATACCATCTCCAGCAAAAACATGGAGAATCACCAAAACAGGCCCCTCCCCCAGAAGACCAGCAAGAATATCCAGCGAAGACCAAGTTCACTGATCAAGGAGAACAGCGGAATTCCAGAAGAGGAGAAAGAAAAGCATGGAATTCATGGCTTTCTCCCCATGATACTTTAGTCTTGCAAAGTTAATTGTTTTAATTTTATTTTTTTCTTATTCTAATTTTTTTTAACTTTCCCTCTTTCCTTTTAATGTTCTTTAACTAGTTTATCTTAACAATAGCTTTCTTAAAAAAAATCATTTTAAACCTTCATTATCATAGTCATATTTTATGTTCATAGTATCTAACTTTATTTTTTGTATACATATGGGGTTTTTCTTATAAAAAAAAATTCCGGGATAAAATTTCTTTCAACAGGGGCGCCTGGGTGGCTCAGTGGGTTAAAGCCTCTGCCTTCGGCCTGGGTCATGATCCCAGGGTCCTGGGATCGAGCCCCACATCGGGCTCTCTCTGTTTGTCAGGGAGCCAGCCTCCTCCTCTCTCTGTGCCTGTCTCTCTGCCTACCTGTGATCTCTATCAAATAAATAAATAAAATCTTTTTAAAAAAAATTTCTTTCAACAGATCAAAATATACCCTAAATCTAGCACACGGCTTTGTTCTAGTCTCCAGCCTGATCAAATTCTCTCCACGTTCTTTTTCTTTCTTTTTCCAACCAACTTATCAATTCCTTTCTTAAATTTTTTTTTTTAAATTTTCATCTTTACAGTCACATTCCATCCCATCATCATGTTTACTCTTATTTGGGTGTACATATAAGTTTTCCTTTCTTTAAAAGTTTGGGAGGTAGTTTCTTCTAAGACACAAAAATACACCCAAAATCAACTGTGTGGAACTGTTCTATTCACCAGTCTAAGACATATATTTTTGCCTTTTTAACCCTTTTTTCTCCCCTCCCAATTTGGGGCCTCTTCTGATTTGGTTAACATACATTGTTCAGGGTTTTTGCCACCCTTTTAGTATTTTATTCTCTCATTCAACTATTCTTATCTGGATAAAACCACGGTAAAAAATCACAAAAAAAAAAAAAAAAGAACAAGAGGCAGGTACTGACAGCTAGGGACCTAAACAAGACGGACACTGGTAATAAATATGTCAGATCTAGAGTTCAGAATAACAATTCTCAAGGTGCTAGCTGGACTCGAAAAAGACATGAAGGATTATTAGAGAAACCCTGTCAGGAGAAATAAAAGCCCTTTCTGGAGAAATAAAAGAACTAAAATCTAACCAGAATGAAGGAAAAAAACCTATTAATGAGATGCAATAAAAAATGGAGGCTTTTACTGCTTGGATAAATGAGGCAGAAGAGAGAAGTAGTGATGCAGAAGAGAAAATGATGGAGAATAAAGAAGCTGAAGAAAATAGAGACAACTACTTGACCACGAGGGGAGAATATCCAGAGATAAGTGATACCATAAGATGAAACAGTATTAGAATAATTGGGACTCCAGAAGAAGAAGAAGAAGGGGGGTTGGGGGCAAAAGGTATACTGGATTGAATTAGAATAGAGAATTTCCCTAATATGGAAAATGAAAAAACATTAAAATCCAGGAGGCATAAGAACTGCCCCTCAAGATCAATAAAAATAGGTTCACACCCCATCATCTAATAGTAAAATTTACAAGTCTTAGTGACAAAGAGAAAATCCTGAGACCAGCTCAGGACAAGAAGTGTGTAACATACAATGGTAAAAATATTAGAATGGCAGCAGACTTATCCACAGAGAAATGGCAGGCCAGAAAGATATATTCACAGTACTAAATGAGAAAAACATGCAGCCACGAATACTTTATCCAGCTCAGCTATCAATGAAAATAGAAGGAGAGATAAAAAGCTCCCAGGACAAACAGAAACTGAAAGAATTTGTAAACACCAAACAAGCCATACAAAAAAAAAAAAAAGAAAGGGGTCCTCTAAGCAAAGATAAAGCCTAAAAATAGTAGACCAGAATGGAACAGAGACAATATACTGTAACAGTCACCTTACAGGGAATACAATGGCACTAAATTCATATCCCTCAATAGTTACCCTGAATGTAAATGGGATAAATGCCCCAATCAAAAGACACGGGGTATCAGAATGTATTTAAAAAAAAAAAACCAAAAAAAAAACCCAAGACCCACTGATATGCTGTCTACAAGAAATTCATTTTAGACCCAAAGACACCTCCATTTGAAAGTGAGGGGGTAGAAAACAATTTACCAAGCTAATGGACATCAAAAGAAAGCTGGGGTGGCAATCCTTATATCAATAAATTACATTTTAAGCCAAAGACTATAACAAGAGATGAGGAAGGACACCCTATCATACTTAAAGGGTCTGTCCAACAAGAAGATCTAACAGT
>PISX010008898.1:0-70580 GCA_004024625.1 Mellivora capensis
AGGAACCTCCACACTGTTCTCCAGAGTGGCTGCACCAACTTGCATTCCCACCAACAGTGTAAGAGGGTTCCCCTTTCTCCACATCCTCTCCAACACACGTTGTTTCCTGTCTTGCTGATTTTGGCCATTTTAACTGGTGTGAGGTGGTATCTCAATGTGGTTTTAATTTGAATCTCCCTGATGGCTAGTGATGATGAACCAAACATTTTAAAGCCTCGAAGGGGGTTAAAGAATTGTCTGGTTCTGCCTTTTTATTTACCAAATGAAGAAACTGAGTACTATTAATGTAACTGACATAAACAGGGCCAAAATTGAGTTTAAAACCACGGTCTAATCCATTAAAAGTTTTTTAAATGTCAGTGTGGTACAGTTGAAAGCGAAAACTATTTCAAATCAAAAGAAATATATTTCAGTTACAGCTCTGACACTAGCTGTTGGTCGGCAGCAAAACATTTAATCATTGTGACACTCAGTTTCCTTATCCATAAGACAGGAATCATATTTTTTGTTTCACAGGATTACCATGAGGAACAAATACAATGATGTATATAAAAACCCTTTGTGTAAACTGTAAAACACTCCAAACATAATAGATTATGTTTGTAGAGTGAATGTTTAGCTACAATTTAATGAAACAACCTAACATTTATTGAGTAGATGCTCTATGCCAGAATCATTTTTTTAATGCTATTTTATTTCATCCTTATATCAACCCTTGAAGTAAATGCTATTTTCCAGTTTTATAGATGAAAAAGACAAGGGAGGGATACCTTGGTGGCTCAGTTGGTTAAGCATCTGCCTTCGGCTCAGGTCATGATCCCAGGGTTATAGGATCGAGTCCCACATCGGGCTCCTTGCTCTCCCTCTGCCTGCCTCTCCCCCTGCAAGTGCTCTCTCTCTCTTTCTCTGAAATAATAATAAGCTCTCTAAATCACACAGCAGGGAAGTAGGGGAAAAGCTCATCTGCTTGATAATGACTTTACCAATGGACTTCCTACCAGTACATAATTCCAGCAGTCATGGAAAAGAAAACTGCTTCCAGCATTTGGGAAAGCTGGGATGAAAAAGAATCAGGGCTGGGGGACAGAAAGAGAGCCTGATGGGCATGAATTTTACTATAGGCAATAAGAGATAATACAGGTGAGGCAGGATTATATAGCAAAAGATTTTGTAATTCATGATCAGAAGGAGAGCTAGAGGAAGATTCAAGGGCACCCAAGAAGGATGATAAATTGGGCTAGTGGGTGGGCTAATAATTGGTATCCCTTCAAACTTTTCCTCTTCAAGTAGGTGTTCAACAGTTTATAGTCCTACAGCTGAGAGCTGTGTGGAGAAGGGAGAAAGAAGACCCCAAGCAGTGGGATCAATCTCTCCTCTCTTGTCAAGAAAAAATGACAGTCTGCCACAAATGAACACATTCTTTTCAGAAAGAAAAACACTGACATTAGCCAGAGCACTTTGGATTGACATAGTTGGAGGGGGGAGGTGTGTGTGTGTGTGTGTGTGTGTGTGTGTGTGGTATGGAAGTATGTATGTGAGCACCTGTGGACCTGTGGGAGGGAACATCTGGACAAAATTCTCTCTTTTTGCCTTATTCTAGAGGTATTTTCAAGGTACCTTATTTTAATTTCCAGGAGAGGAGTTTGGATAAACTTTAGTATGCCATTGATAATCCACCATCTCTCACAAATGAGTACTCCAACAATTCCTTATTTTACCCCAATCTGGCTCTTGTCAAAAATTTAGTTTGACCCAAATGAAATAAATGGACTACTGTGTAGGTTTGCAAGCAGAATGGGGTGAAAGGTGGTTTTATTTTTTAAAAAAAGGTTTTTTTAAATAAATTCTGTGCTGGACATGGGGCTCAAACTCATAATCCTATGATCAAGAGTCATATGCTCTGCAGACTGAGCCAGCAAGGCACCTATGGAAGGGAATTTTAAAGTGAAACACTGGGGGGCACCTGGGTGGCTCAGTGGGTTAAGCCTCTACCTTCAGCTCAGGTCATGATCTCAAGGTCCTGGGATCGAGACCCACATCAGGCTCTCTGCTTGGCGGGGAGCCTGCCTCCTCCTCTCTTTCTGCCTGCCTCTCTGCCTACTTGTGATCTCTCTCTGTCAAATAAATAAATAAAATCTTAAAAAAAAAAAAAAGTGAAACACTGGGCAGGCTAGAATAGAGATGAATGGAAGCTAAGGGCCATCCACAGAGCCAGTAACTACCAAAAATTAAATTGAAAAAAATAAACAACTCTCCCAAAGTTTAGAACTAGTTCTTTCTCTTACAAACAATGTAAATTTAGGTGAAATTCTTAAAACAGTTTGGGTGAAATTCTTAAAACATTTGAAATCTGGGGTAATTATTTAGTTCGTTTTTTTTTCAAACACACACACATATATATACACACACACACATATATGTGTATATATATATGTGTGTGTTTTCATATATGTGCTGATGTATAAACATATGCCTAGTCCTTGCCATATATATATATGTGTGTGTGTGTGTGTGTGTGTGTGTGTGTGTGTGTGTGTGTAGATAGATAGATATCTATACACACACACACACAAATACATACATAAGCTTATTTTTGCAGGGGGTGAGCTTTGAGAACAAAAGACCCCAATCACTGGACAGCAAGAGCTAATAGACAAGATGGGTTCCTTCATGTCAAGGGAGAGAAAGTAAAATTTTAATCAGGTCGAATGACCATGAGGCTGAATGACCAGTCAGCACAACTTGGGGGATGAGCTTGCAGAAAATTCCACAAAATTCACAGAAATACCCTTGCAACACACCCTACCATGCTCTTTAGACGCTGCCACATCCTCAAGCTGCCACCAGAAAGAGTGAGCCTCATCCTGCTTGTCACTCTGCTCCTAAAGTTGCTTTTTGGAACACAAGCCTGACCGCCCTCAATAGAGACACAAAACTTGAAGGTTTTGCCTATTTAACCCCAAGCCTAAACCTTCCTTCCCCTTTGGAGCACACTTTCAGTTTGTCACCAAAGGCTGTGTCCCCCTGGTTTGCAAACTGTTTGGCAATAAAGTTTTCCCTTGCCTCTGACCAAATCTTTGCCTTCCAGGTGTTTTTGTTGACATTCTTTAATGTCAGAAGTGGGATGTAAAGTGACTGCTGGACTCCTCTCCACATCCTCTCAGACTGTCACTTCAGGTACCTGCAAGAGCCCCATGAGCTCAGCTGCTCCTCATTTGTATCAGGAGATCTCAGGAGAGTCCTCTCACATCCAAGACCACACACATTTTCTGGCTGAGGTCTCAGGAGATTTTTCCTGAGTAGGAATCCTACCCTCCAGGGAGGTCTTCTCTCACAAAGGTTGTGAGATTTCACAGTCCAGAAGGGCTTGTCCCTCATTCAGGTTGATCACTGTGGCACAAAATTATGTTGTTGTATGGGACCTGAGCCCGACCAACCTCAATAAGGGCACAGAACTTGTGGGTTTTGCCTATTTAACCCCAAGCCCAAACCCTCCTTTCCCTATGGAGCATATTTTTGGTTTGTCACCAAAGGATGTGTCTCCATGGTTTGCAAACTGTATGGCAATAAAGCTTTCCCTTGTCTCTAACTAAATCTTTGAATTCCAGGAATTTTTATTAACAGCTTTTAATAAATATATTTATCACATAGGAAGGACTAAGCAATTTATAAATACTAACTCATTCATTCCTCACAGCAACCCTATGAGGTGGGTACTGTTATATCACATTTTGCAGATGAGGAAACTGAAGTAGAGAACATTAGGACATAAAGTTAGCAAGTGGCAGAGATGGGACTAGAATGCTGGCTGGCTGTTTTCAGAATCTGTATTAATCTTTCCACTTATGATACTTAGTCAATTTATAAAATTACCATAAAGAGAAAAGTAGAGTTTACCTTCCCATAAGATAGTTATTTATTTTAATAGCCTTACCTATCACTTTAACATTTTTAATTTTGTAAACTGCTTTAAGAATCTGGTGAAATGGGGCATCTGGGTGGCTCAGTGGGTTAAGCCTCTGCCTTCGGCTCAGGTCATGGTCTCAGGGTCCTGGGATTGAGCCCCAAATTGGGCTCTCTGCTTAGCAGGGAGCCTTCTTTCTCCCCTCTCTCTCTGCCTGCCTCTCTACCTGCTTGTTATCTCTGTCAAATAAATAAATAAAATCTTTAAAAAAAAAGAATCTGGTGAAATTCAGGCAACATGATGTCAATAAAAACGTATCTTTCTATAATCACTCTCAATGAGAATGGCCTAAACACTCCCATAAAAGACATAGGGCTGCAGATTGGATAAAACGACAGGACCTGTCCATATGCTGTCTACAAGAGACCCACTTGGAACCTAAAGATACATCCAGACTGTAAGTGAAGGGATGAAGAAGCACCTTTCATGTCAATGGGCCTCAAAAGAAAGCTGGGGTAGAGATTCTCATATCAGATAAATTAGATTTTAAACTAAAGACTGTAATCAAAGATAAAGAAGGACACTACATCATTCTTAAAGGGTCTATCCACCAAGAAGATCTAACAATTGTAAATATTTATGCCCCCAATATGGGAGCAGCCAACTACATAAGCCAACTGTTAATCAAGTTAAAGAGTCATATTGATATGAATACATTAATAGTAGGGGATCTTAACATGCCACTCTCAGTAATAGATCATCCAAGCAGAAAATCAATAAAGAAACAAGAGCATTGAATGACACACTGGACCAGATGGACCTCATAGATATATACAGAACATTACACCCTAAAACAACAGAACATTCATTCTTCTCAAGCGCACATGGAACTTTCTCCAGAACAGACCACATACTGGGTCACAAGTCAGGGCTCAACAGATACCAAAAGATTGAGATTATTTCCTGCATATTCTCAGACCACAGTGCTTTGAAACTGGAACTCAACCAGAAGAAAAAGTTTGGAAAGAATTCAAACACTTGGAAACTAAAGACCATCTGCTTAAGAATGTTTGGATCAACCAGGAAATCAAAGGACTTAAACAATTCATGGAAACCAATGAGAATGAAGACACATAGGTCCAAAGCCTATGGGATATGGCAAAGGTAGTCCTAAGGGGGTAAATATATGGCCATCCAAGCCTCACTCAAAAAAACTGAAATATCCAGAATACACCAGAAGAACTGAATACACCAGAATATACCATAAAGAACTGGAGCATCAACAACAAATTAAGCCAACCCACACAAAAGAAGGGAAATAATCAAGATTAGAGGAGAGATCAATGAGCTAGAAACTAGAGATACAGTAGAACACATAAATAAAACTAAAAGCTGGGTTTTTTTTTTTTTTTGGGAGAATCAGTAAGATTGATAAACCACTGGCCAAACCAATCCAAAAGAAAAGAGAGAGGACCCAAATTAATAAAATTATGATTGAAAAGGGAGAGATCATGACTAACATCAAGGAAATAGAAACAATCATCAGAAATTATTATCAACAGTTATATGCCAATAAGTTAAGTAACCTAGGTGAAATGGATGCACTCCTGGAAATCTATAAACTTCCAAAACTGAATCAGGAAGAAACTGACAACCTGAATAGACCAATATCTAGTAACGAGATTGAAGCAGTGATCAAAAACCTCCCAAAAAACAAGAGCCCAGGACCTGACGGATTCCCTGGAGAATTCTATCAAACATTTAAAGAAGAAATAATACTTATTCTCCTGAAGCTGTTTCAAAAAATAGAAACAGAAGGAAAACTTCTAGCATCTTTTATGAAGCCAGCATTACCCTGATCCCCAGTGAGGCAAAGATCCCACCAAAAAGGAGAATTTCAGACCAATATCTCTGATGAATATGGATGCCAAGATTCTCAACAAGATCCTAGCTAATAAGATCCAACAGTACATTAAAAAGATTATCCACCATGACCAGGTGGGACTTATCCATGGGATGCAAGGTTGGTTCAACATCTGCAAATCAAGCAATGTGACAGAACAAATCAATAAGAGAAGAGAAAAGAACCACAAGGTCCTCTCAATTAATGCAGAAAAAGCATTTGACAACATACAGCATCCATTCCTGATTAAAACAATTCAAGGTATAGAGATAGAGGGAACATTCCTCAACTTCATAAAATCTATCTGTGAAAAACTTACAGCAAATGTCATTCTCAATGGAGAAAAGCTGACAGCCTTCCCTTTGAGATCAGGAACATGACAAGGATGTTCACTCTCACCACTGTTGTTCGACATAATTCTAGAAATCCCAGCAAGAGCAATCAGACAACAAAAAGAAATAAAAGGTATTCAAACTGGGAATGAAGAAGTCAAACCCTCTCTCTCCGCAGATGACATGATACTTTATATGGAAAACCCAAAAGACTCCACCCCCAAACTACTAGAACTCATACAGCAATTCAGTAACGTGGCAGGATACAAAGTCAGTATACAGAAATCAGTGGCTTTCTTATACACTAACAATGAAAATATAGAAAGGGAAATTAGAGAATCAATTCCATTTACTACAGCACCAAGAACCGTAAGATATCTTGGAATAAATATAATCAAAGAGGTAAAGGATCTGTACTTGAGGAACTACATAACATTCATGAAAGAAACTGAAGGAGATACAAAAGGATGGAAGAGCGTTCCATGCTCGTGGATCAGAAGAATAAACATTGCTAAAATGTCTATACTGCCTAGAGCAATCTATACTTTCAATGCCATTTCGATCAAAATTCCACTGGCATTTTTCAAAGAGCTGGAACAAACAATCCTAAAATCTGTATGGAACCAGAAGAGACCCTGAATTGCTAAGAAAATGTTGACAAAGAAAAACAAAATGGGGTCATCACATTGCCTGATTTCAAGCTTTACTACAAAGCTGTGATCACCAAGACAGCGTGGTACTGGAACAAAAACAGACACATAGACCAGTTGAACAGAGTAGAGAGCCCAGATATGGACCCTCAACACTATGGTCAAATAATCTTTGACAAAGCAGGAAAAAATAAACAGTGGAAAAAAGACAGTCTCTTCAATAAGTGGTGCTGGGAAAATTGGACAGCTATGTATAGAAGAATGAAACTCAACCATTCTCTTACACCATACACAAAAATAAACTCGAAATGGATAAAAGACCTCAAGGTGAGGCAGGAATCTATCAATATCTTAGAGGAGAACATAGGCAATAACCTCTTCGACATCGGCCACAGCAACTTCTTTCAAGACATGTCCCCAGAGGCAAAGGAACAAAAGTGAAAATGAACTTTTGGGACTTCATCAAGATCAAAAGTTTCTGCACAGCAAAGGAAACAGTCAACAAAACAAAGAGGCAACCCACAGAATGGGAGAAGATATTCGCGAGTGACAATACAGACAAAGGGCTGATATCCAAGATCTATAAAGAACTCCTCAAACTCGACACACATGAAACAGATAATCACATCAAAAAATGGGCAGAAGGCATGAACAGACACTTCTCCAAAGAAGACATACAAATGTCTAACAGACACATGACAAAATGTTCATCATCATTAGCCATCAGGGAGATTCAAATCAAAACCACACTGAGATACCACCTTACACCAGTTCGAATGGCCAAAATGAACAAGACAGTAAACAACAAGTGTTGGAGAGGATGTGGAGAAAGGGGAACCCTCTTACACTGTTGGTGGGAATGCAAGTTGGTGCAGCCACTTTGGAAAACAAAGTGGAGATATCTTAAGGAATGAAAAATAGAGTTTCCCTATAACACTGCAATTGCACTACTAGGTACTTACCCCAAAGATACAGATGTAGTGAAAAGAAGGGCCATCTGTACCCCAATGTTCATAGCAGCAATGGCCATAGTCACCAAACTGTGGAAAGAACCAAGATGCCCTTCAACGGATGAATGGATAAGGAAGATGTGGTCCATATACACTATGGAGTATTATGCCTCCATCAGAAAGGATGAATACCCAACTTTTGTGGCAACATGGATGGGACTGGAAGAGACTATGCTGAGTGAAATAAGTCAAGCAGAGAGAGTCAATTATCATATGGTTTCACTTACTTGTGGAACATAAGGAATAACATGGAGGACATTGGGAAATGAAGAGGAGAAGTGAGTTGGGGGAAATCGGAGGGGGAGACAAACCATGAGATACTTTGGACTCTGAGAAACAGAGGGTTTTGGAGGGGAGGAGGGTGGGGGGGTTGGGTGAGTCTGGTAGTGGGTATTACAGAGGGCATGTATTGCATGGAGCACTGAGTGAGGTGCATAAACAATGAATTTTGGAACACTGAAAAAAATAGAATTTAAAAAATAAGAAAAAAGAATCTGGTGAAATCATTGATATTTATGAACATAGATATACATAGCATAAAAATTATGGTGCCATTTCTAAGATTTTGTAGACCTCAAGAAGTCTGTTCATGGACATCAGGTTAACAAAAATTCTGACAAGCTTGGTTGGGTTCCCTAAACCTCAGTCTCTTCCAGTAAGAAATAAGACAGAATATACAGTGATCCATTTCTCAGCTACCAGTTTCAGGACTGAGAGATACACATATAATTTAGGGATAAGTTCTATACAGCTTTGGATTACTTGACTGTGTATTACATAAAAGTTCTGGTTCAAATTTCCTTTAATAGTATATATTCAGGATTAAACATGGAGTAGGGGAAAAAGAGTTTGGCCAAAATACAGTATTTGAAAACTAGTCTGGAGGAGTTGGTGGAATTTAGCCAACCTGAGTTCCAAGAATGACATCTTGTCAGCTTTTGCAGATCTACCATTTGACTTCAATGATCTCTACATCCCTTCTTCATTAAAATACATTGGGTGGTCAACCAATGGCACCATTCAGGACCACGTTAAGGAAAACCTTTCAAGCAAGTTGTACATTTCTCCACATTTTCTGACACCTAAAAATTCTGAATAAGGTTATTACGTTACTTGAAACCCCATTGTGACTCAAATCAACAAGTTCAATAGAGAAAACCCAGTGAACAATTAACTGTGGCTTATAATAGCTGTTCATATTCTTGCTAGGAGACACAAAAGCAAACCCATACTGTTTACCACTGATTGCTAAGACCAGAAAGCAAAGAGAAAAGGCATTGTCAGCTTTGTTTTGGTTTCCAGTTGGTTGTTTCTCTGAAAAAGACACATTTGTCTTTTAAAACAAATCCTTATTTTTTTTCTATTTCATGTTGATAGGTCCAATTATAGTTAATGAATAAGTAAAGTGCAGTTGTGTAACTTAGCAATATTTTACATTTTCTCTGGTTGATTCATGAGCAGCTGCAAAAATACTGACAAGATTATTCTATGATTTTAAAAACTTAAGGTGAAAAGTTCTGGTGTATATAAGAAATGCTAAAAATCTCTGCTTAGTAGTTGAAAAGACTATCAAAGGAGTTATAATTCTCATTTTTAAAAAATGATGTGAGCCACATAAGTCAGCAAGAGAAAGTGTGTGTGTGTGTGCGTGTGTGTGTGTGTGTGTGTGTGTGTGTGTTTAAACTGTCAATGAGCCAACAAAGCCCAGTTCTTGAGAAAATTTTACCTATTAAGCTTTCACTCCCTGGTCAAACATGTTCTCCCAATTTCAATTCTACTTCTAAATAAGGGTTTTGCTCAACTTGAAGATATTCATCAAGAATTGGTAAGCCAAGATGCCCTTCAGCAGATGTGTGGATAAAGAAGATGCGGTTCATATACACAATGGAATATTACTCAGCCATCAGAAAGGATGAATACCCACCATTTGCAACAACATGGATAGAATTGGAGAGGATTACGCCAAGTGAAATAAGTCAAGCAGAGAAAGACAATTATCATATGGTTTCACTCATATGTGGAATATAAGGAATAGCATGGAGGACCACTGAGGAATGGAGGGAAAACTGAATGGGAAGAAATCAGAGAGGGAGACAAACCATGAGAGACTCTGGACTCCAGGAAACAAACTCAGGGTTACAGAAGGGAGGAGTTGGGTGGATGGGGTAACTGGGTAGTGGGTATGAGGGAGGGCACATGTTGTGATGAGCACTGGGTGTTACAACAATGAATCGTTGAGTACTACATCAAGAACTAATGATGTGCTGGCTAATTGAACGTTAAAAAAAAAAAAAGAATTTGTAAGTATGCACCAGGGAAAGTATAGGGAGACAAATTAGCTCAACCAATAGTGGGATTTAATAGGTTTTGTTATAACTAAGAATTCTCAAGGAAACAGTGTGAATTTATTGTTTCATGTTATATCTTCTAGTTAATCAAAATTATTGGCTAATGATAGTCAATGAGATGGTATATAGAAGTACTTTCGTCCTTAGAGG
Source organism: Mellivora capensis (assembly GCA_004024625.1). Lineage (NCBI taxonomy): Eukaryota > Metazoa > Chordata > Mammalia > Carnivora > Mustelidae > Mellivora > Mellivora capensis. The sequence goes on from PISX010008898.1 coordinate 10,298, forward strand.
GAAAAGTCACTATGTAATACTAAGCTGGTGGCATAATTAGAATTCTTAAAAAAAAAATAGGTATTCTTCACATATATCAATATGGTAGAAACAAGAATTATAAAAGATTTGCTTGGCTCAAAGTAATGTCTCAGAATCTCTAACATATTAGGGCTTTCTCTGTCACACACTAGTGGGAATAACTCACTTTGTTTACTGATTCATTCATACATTCCTTTATTCATCCTCTGTTCCTGAGAGGATATTTTCTCCATCAAATAAATAGGCAATTTAACTAAAATCTTGTTCTGTGTTCTGAAACTCTGTTTAGTATATTGTACAAGCTGAACAATGACAGAATTCAGTTTTAAAGAAAATGAATAAAAATTAAAGAACAATTAAAAGCCTATGAACATCAATTCTACTATGTGAAGTTAAATACCCCATAAAAATGTTTATTCCATTACCAAATTCAGAATATCAAATATCCTCTTGGGAACATAGGTAACAGTACTTAGAGGAAAACTTTCAATTCACAAAATAAAGAAATTACTTGGAAAGTGCAATTTATTGGTAGAAAATGAGAATATTTTGGAAAGGTTTGTGCTTTTTTTAATGCGCAAAACAAAGAGTTCTTCTCCTGTTTTTCTACATTCCTACCATAATTTTATGTAAAACCAGCTCCCTCTAGTGATGACAATCGTGCTTTTCACCAAGAAAGCAAGAGGCTTTCTTAACTATGCATTTAGGCCCCTTAGGAACTGAACCTCAAAATATACACCTGAGGAGATCAAGTTTTATTTTAAAAAAGTTAAAAATTCTAATAACCTCCCGAGCCAGTTGACAGTCTTTTTTTATTTCAGCACTATTTCAAAAATATAGTAATATGGGTATGACCTGGTGTCCTCTGATTTAATTTATTCTCTTTGCTCCTGGGAAAGACAGACCCAGACAATGGTATCAACTCTTTTACATCTAATAGAAATCAATTTAGTTTTTAAAAAATCCAATGAAGAAGTTAATGATTCACTGTAAAGATATGAATTTTTTAAATGTTGATTTCTGCACATAAATATAGTCCTTTAAAGCTACATTTTTAACATGAGAACTTAAATGTGTAACTTAGCAATGTAAAACATTGGACAGCTATTGAAAAATGGACTTCTCACCAGAACCCCTGAAGTTTGGTTATGGTTGGTATGATGTATATCAGAAGTTTGTAACTTTTTCTGCAAAAGGAAAAAAAGGAGAGGGGCGAATCATGCAAGTAAAGGAGTTCTAAAAATTAATACATAAAAGAGGAAATATAAAAGTAGAAAATAGAAGAGTAAGATGATAGAAAGTGGGGAGAGAAACCAGTACTTCGAAAAGGCTAAAAAGGAGTTACCAGCTCCCTGAGTTTTAAGAAAAAAGAAAGAGATAAAACATATTCACAATGAAGAAAAAACTATAAAAATACTTAATAGAACTCTACCTGCAATTTTATGAGAAAGATTTGAAATTCCAGAAGAAGTGGCTTATTCCCAAAAATATTAATTATAAAAATTGACTTAAGAGTAAGTAGAACTTAGTACCCCAATTAACACAGAAAAGATTGAAAGAGTAGATGATTTTACTACTTAAAAGACAGTAGGATTAGATAATTCTACAGATAGATTCTGATTAAGTTTAAAAAGAAAGATTATTTCAAATTAATTTAAACTACTCCAGATTCTAGAAAAAAATATGAAAGCATCTTCAATTGATTTTGTGAAGCTAACATAAAGCCAAAATGTAACCAAAAAATAGAATAGAAAACCCCCAAAACTATAGTTCAATTTCACTTGTAAGGTGTAAGTAAAAAACTTAAAAATATATTTAAAAATACAATTCAGTGAAATGTTGAATGAGTAAGACAACGTTGAACTTGTGGGTTTAATATAAGGGTAGTTTAATATCAGAAAATCTGTTAACAACAAATGAAAGAAAAAACATATACTTAATATATTCTAAAAAATATATTTTCTACATTAAATGAAGTAAAAGAAAACTTCCTAAAAATAGTAAAGGACATAAACCCAAACCCAATAGCAAACTACCATTCTAAGTTTGGCATACTAAAACCTGTCTTTAAAAAACAAAAACAGGGGCACCTGAGAGGCTCAGTGGGTTAAGCCTCTGCCTTCAGCTCAGGTCATGATCTCAGGGTCCTGGGATAGAGCCCTGCATTGGGCTTTCTGCTCAGCAGGGAGCCTGCTTCCCCTTCTCTCTCTGTCTGCCTCTCTGCCTACTTGTGATCTCTCTCTCTCTCTCTCCATCAAATAAATAATAAAAAATCTTAAAAAAAAAACGGGAAAAACCCCCCGAAACTTGTCTTTTTTAAGATTTTATTTATTTATTTGAGTGACAGAGAGTGTGTATATGCACAAGTGCACAGGTAGGGAGGGTATAGGGAGAGAGAGAAGCAGCCTCCCTTATAAACAGGGAGCCTGCCTTGGGGCTGGCTCTTAGGATCCTGGATTCATGACCTAAGCTGAAAGCAGATGCTTAACTGACTGAGCTACGCAGGTGCTCCTAAAACTTGTCTTTAATATCAAAAATAAATAAAGCTAGTTTCTTTCAATATAATTATTCAATGTCTTTTAGGAGATTTTTGCAAAATGTATGTGACAAGAAGATGAAAGATGGACATAAGTATTTGAAAAGACAATATAAATTCACCCTTTTGCTGATGTACTATGTTGGGTTTACCTAGAAAATTCATGAGAATATGAATAAAAATAAAACAATCAGAATTAATAAAAGAATCAAGTGACTAGAAACCAGAAACACTACAGAGACCAGTTACGTTTATTCACATGAGTGATAGACAGATGGGGGGAAATCACACATTCCATTTACTCCAGCAGAGGGAAAATCATATAAAATATATAAGAATAAATTTAGGAAGAAGTAATGGTACATATAGGATTGTGGGGGCTCTAAAATCTTAATGACATAAAACTGAAGGAATAAAGGAGAAATAGACATTTAATATCCTCCTTTTTGTAACTTATAAAGCAAGTAGATAGTAAGGATATAGAAGAGTTGAACAATTGTATCAAAAAAATGTACATATTTGAAACGTAAAAAAACAGTTTACCCAAACAGAGCGGGATACATATTTCTTTCAAGTGTACATCAAAGGAACACTTACCAAGATTTAGCATACATTGATTTGTAACACAAATCATAAAAATTTTTGAAGAATTGAAATCATAGGGTATATTCTCTGATCATAATGAATTTAAATTAGAAATCAATAAAAATATATCTTAAAAATCTCCAGATATGATCACATGCTTCCAAATAGCACAGGGAAGTCACAGGAGAAAGTAAATGAGGTTTGGTGATAAAAATTTCATGTGGTGGTACTTATATAAGCTATATACATATGTTATATACATATGTTAAAGTACTAAACATACAGATTTTATTACATCTAAATTATAACTCATAAAGTTGATTTTTAAAAAATACTGATGGAGGAAGACAGATTTTGTAGGGCTGTCAATTCTATAAAAGGTATTATTTCAAGTTAGTGTGTACGATGAAAACTTGGCATGCTTAAAATGTGTCTTCTAATATATATACTTCTTGTACATTTGTATATCATATATGAAAAGACTAAGAAAAATAGAAACATGAATAGAAAATTCACAAAAATAATAATAATGGCCCTTAAACATATGAAAAAATGATCAACCTCACTTATAATTAGAAAAATGTAAAATAAACCTCCACTGTTTTTCACATACCATTTTTACCCGTCACACCGCCAAAAATTAAAATGTAGGATAATGCATTCTGTTTGTGAAGGTTGTAGATACTCTCATTCACTGCTGGTGAAATTAAAATAGATACCAACTTTTTAGAAGGGAATTTAACAATCTCTAACAGAACTACATACGCATTTGTGTTTTGACCCAGAAATATCACTTCTAGGAAGCTACCCTAAGGGCACACACTTCAACAATAAGAACACATATATGCGTAAAGTTACCCACAGCAGTACTATTTTGTAACTGCAAAAGAAAGAATCTAACTGCCATATGTAAGACGGTTGTTGAATGAACTATGGCACAACCATACAATGGCATAGTTTGCAACTATAAAAATGAGGAAGATCTCTGTTGAACTGATTTAGAATGATTTCCAGAAATATAAACTAAAAAAGTGCTAAGTGTGAGAGTACCTATAGTTGCTACCTTTGTTTAAGAAAGACTAAGAAATGAGAATATATACACATCGGCTCATTTGCTCAAACAGAAACAGAGGAAACATAATCAAGAAACTCATAAGACTGGTTACCTACAGGATATCAGTGAGAAAGAATACAAAGAATGGAGGAAAGAATGGGGTAGAAGTGATGGAGAAACAACACTTTGATGACTGTAACTTTGTGCATAGATTTAACTTTTAGAATCTCGTTCTGCAAAGTAAACAAACAAACAAGGAAATAGAGAAAAAAGAACAAGAGAAAAACCCAAATACAGAATACAAGCAGAACAACGAAATCTAACTATTTCAAATGAATATCATAAACACACTGAAGTGAGGTGAGTGGGAAAAGAGTTAACCTAAGTCACATTTGGCAACAGTAATTTGATTAATTTCAAACTAAAGATAAAAAGAGCTATAACCTAATAGAGTTCTAATTAGTAGGCTTGTTTTTCACAATGTTTCAAATTAACAGTTCTGAAATTAATTAATGTATATTGTAAGTAAATGTATATAATGGAATTAAGGTTTCTCATTGTCAGAAGAAAGGGGGAAGGCTGAAATAAACCTTTTTGTGTTGAACCAGAACTTGAATTATACACAAAGGTATTTTTTATATTATAGATATATAGATATAGACAGATAAATACAGATATGTGTGTGTGCGTGTGTGTATTTTCTCCTCTTTGCTAAAAGGACCTAGGTGCGATGACATTCCAGTAGCAATGAGATTACTAAATGCCAACATCTAGTTTTCTGAATACCATTCTCCACCAAAAGGACCCACTCTTCGAAGAAATGGCTAAGTCTAACATGGGGCTGATCAAACACAAGATGAGCCAGGAACATATTGTTGTGCCAGAAAATAATAATAATAATAATAATAATAGATGGCCACATGTCGAAAAGACAGGGGAACCAGTTTAAAGGGGCTCCCATTCTCTGGTATGGGACAAGTTGAACAAAAAGTGATTATTATAAAAAATTATAACCATTTAATAACATAGGAACCTATGAGATCATACAAATATAAAGAAACAAATAAATATGTATTCTGGGGGAAAGGAAAAGCTCTTCCACACAAATGCTAACAATATATGTTTAAGTAATGACAGAAATAGAAAATAATCATTGGTCAAACATCATGTTAATAATTGATTTAAGCAAGAATCATCATTGCCTGCTAAATTAGTGAGGGAAAATTTGATGATAAATGGTACATTTACATGGTCACAAAATATCCCTTTATAAATTAAGAATGACAAATAGAAAAATAGCAATTACAACAGAGAAACTTGGGAGACAACACCTTAAAATCAGATGACCAACATTAACCTTACCAGAAATAAGGCAGATATCAGGAATCTTTTAATGACATGTATAGAGAAGAACATAATATCATTTCTCTGGTACTCTTTCAAAGATGTATAACCTGAATATAATTATAAGTAAACATTAGACAAGCTCAGATTAAAGAACATTCCACAGAACTCTTGCCCTTCATTCTTCAAAGGTATCAATGTCGTGAGAGACAAAGAAAGACTGAAAGACTGTTCCAGACTGAAGGAGACTAAATGGAAATTTGTGATCCTGGATTGGATATTGGCCACAACATTCTTTTTTACTTTGCTAATAAACAACATTCATGAAACAATCGTGAAAACTAAATAGGGTCTGTGGATTAGATAATAATTTCCTGATTTTGGAGACTTGTACTGAGATTATTTGAGATAGTCTTATTTATAGTAAAAGAGGCATTGTGTGTACAGTTTACTCTCAAAAAGGACAGAAATGTTTTATACATATGTATACATGTATACCACACACACACACACACACACACACTCACACACACACACACACACACACTCCAAGAGAGAGGAGAGAGAATGGGAAAGCAAGTGTGGTAACATGGTAGCATTTGAACTTGCGTGAAGTTTTATAGCATTTTTTTTTGACAATTTGTGTAAGTTTTCTGTAAGTAGGAGAACATTTATTTTATTTTATTTTATTTTATTTTATTTTATTTTATTTTTGAGAACATTTATTTTAAAAAGATTTTTTAGAAGTCCAATCAGTTGGAATGTTTTCAGCTGCAAACTGGTAGATACTCTCACCAAAGTAGTGCAAAAATAGAGTTTTTTAAAATCTCATAAACCAAGCCTCCCAACTTTAACTCCTCCTTCAGTTCTCCATGTAGATGTCATCACCTTAGCAATGGTCAATCGTTTCAAGACTTTCATAATTTAATTTTTTACAATATAGTTATTAGAGTCAAAATTCAAGCAATGTCCACATAATTGTCTTGGTGGATTTGTCTCAGGTGTCTTAAACAAACATTCTTTTATCACCCTTGAATTGGGTGAAGGCGCAAATAGTGAAGGCCCCTTTCTGTTGGGTTTATTCCACCATCACATGCAGAGAACAGCTGTGCCCTCTCTCTCCTCCTACTGCATAGTGGTGCCTGCTGTATCAGAGGCAAGTTCCCAATCACAGCTCAGTGAGATGCTGGAGAGAGAGAAACTTGCCACCCACAGGGTTTTTATTTGCTTTGTGTAGCTCCCTGACTAGAGGTTAGTATCTCTCATCTAGCTCTTAGCCTTTGCTTACCCCTACCCCTTAGTGCTCAGATTAAGAAAAGTCACACATTCTGTGAAGATCCCCTCTCGGGCTCCCCAGCACATACACTGCTTTCTGAACCTCAATTGTCTGGCCCAGTCTGCATCGTATATAGCAGATGTCCTTGGAAGTTGGTGGCATGTAGATGGCACATGGCTTCTACTGATGTCATAGACTTCCTTCTATTTGTACTTTTCCTTGTCATTTCAATCAAGTCTTAGAGAGAAAGCAAGTGGTTTTTTTCTCCCCCCAGAAATTTTACCCATGGTTTTTGCTACCCCTAGAACCAAAAAGCATGTGGTACTATAATAGTTGGAAAGAATTTAAGATCATTTCATACATTCTCTCATTTTATAATGGTGGAAACAAAGGTCCACAGCAAGGAAAGTACCTTGACTAAAGATGAACCCTATCTTTTCCCACTTTATTTAGCACTCTTTTTCAACACAGTACAATATCCAAGTCTTGCTGCAATGGGGGGCTTTTTCTAGTTAATATTCGTCTCTCTTCAACATCTATGAGAAACTATCACATTTTTAAGTTTTCTCACAAACAGTCCTCTTCTCAACTTGAATTAGCTTGCCAGATTTCAAGTCTAAACACAATTTTATCATTCCAGTGTTTAAATCTTTGGAAATAGGAGGTTATAATCATAAACATGTTCATACAACTTCAATTATAGTCAAGGGACACTGAAGCATTAATGATATTATTTTAGATATCTAATATAATTAGTTTCTTTTTATAAATTACATATGCTCAGATAAGAATGACTAAATGTTGGTTTTAGAAAGGTGTGAAAAAATCCAAATCCTTTTGTCAGGGTAACCTCATTTTCTCATTAATCTTTTCTGAGAAAAGCTATTATCTTTTATCACCCTTTTCTTCACTTGATAATGTTGAATTAGCTAATACCATATGGTCTTTATCACTTATGCCAGCTAGTTTTATGTAGTTGGAGTTGATTATTTTAACATTAGAAAAAGTCCAGTTTTATATAATGTACAATGGTGTATAATAACATATAAAACAAACCATAGTAAACTATAATATACTATAAAATATTTAGGGAAATTGTATTTAAGAGAGGTTTAAATGCATCTTGGTAACAAGCTAATACAAGAAAAATATCTTTTTCTTACACAGAATAAAAACATGGTACAATTAAATTATATTTTATAATTTCTGGAATTATAATCTTAAAATATGTAATATATTGTTATAAAAACTCTAAGCTTCAATGATTTTATATCCTATTAAACCCATGAAAATATCACAGGTCTAGATTAGTTACAATTGAAAATAGTCCCAACAGCATAATTTACTGGCATTGCTTACAATATCAAGTAGTATTTTGCCGTATTCTTTTTTTTTTTTTACTGTATTTTTAAAATGGAATGAGCTTTATCCACTGTAAATAAAAGAAACATTAATTAGCTAATGAATTTACTAAAGGAAAAATAATCTTTACTTTTTTTTTTTTAAAGAAGTAGAGCAAGTAGACAGGAAGAAGGAAAAGAATTGAAGAGGTAGAATAGGAAGAGAATAAGTTCTAACTAAATAATTTACCAGATTTTTAAATAGTTACATTATTTGGTCAGTGTATAATTTTCATAATGAGTTTGTATTAATGTGTTAGGTTAAAAGATAAATTAAAGAACAATAGCTTCTATTGAATAGAAAGTCCCATTTAAAACCAAACTCTTAGGTGCCTCGTTAGCGCAGTAGGTAGTGCATCAGTCTCATAAAACCAAACTCTTCCATTTAATACTGAATCTAAAGCTTACTCGCAATTATTTATGCTGTTGGCATATGTTCGCAAAATTTAAGTAAGACTCGAGGGGGTTGTTTTGTTTTATTTTGCAGTTTCAACTGTTTATTTATTTATATTTTAGGTTAAGTTTTTATTTAATTCACGTGTAGTTAATATATGGTGTTACAATAGTTTCAGGTATACAATATAGTGATTCAACAATTCCATACTGTTCTATTTTTTTAAGGAGTCATTAATTTCAAAGTCCTCCACACCAAATATTTTGTCAGGACTGTTAAAATTGCAGATTAGCTGATTAATGTTTGACTTCATATTCCTCTCCCTTTTCATCAAATGATAGTGATTCATGAGGAATGAGGTGGAGGAGAGAACAGAGGGCAGGAATAACGGAATTTGTTAATCAGGCTTTGGAAGCTTGATTGCATTTGAAAACTGATGTAATGATGAAGAAATTTTAAAAAGCTGATTTTTTTAAAAGAATGTTGAATTGGAAAATACAAAGAGATATTCTCTCTGGCAGATCTTAAATAGATACTTATTTTTAGCTGTAATTTTTCCTTAAAACACAACCATTTCTGATTTAAAAATTTAGTATATGGAATACATGCTGGAAAATATAAATACATTGCCCTTTAGGGCATTCGGCCAGCCTATTAGAGACTGAATTATCTGTGATTTGCTTTCTTTCTTCTAGTTATATCAAAAGAGGGAACGGTTTCATGGTGTCTCATGCTTTTCACAATTAATTCCAAATTAACAGAATATAGTTTATTGAGGGCAATCAATTCAAATCAACTTGATTACTGACAAAATACATTCAGAGAGAAAATGTGAAGTTAGAAGTTTTATTCCAGAAAAGAAATTTAAAAATGGGAAGACACTCAGAAAAAAATAGCTTTATATTAGAATATAAACCTCTATTCAATTTTCACATCTGATTTAGATAGGTTTTCTTTCTTTCTCCCTCCTCCCCTCCTTTCTTTTCTTCACAGATCCTTTGTATAGGTTTTTTAAAGATTGTTTTTTGTTTTTGTAAAAAATGAAAAACAGAAAAAGGAGTCACACACTGTTTCATTTTTAAAATAACAAACCTGGGCACCTGGGTGGCTCAGTTGGTTAAGTGCTTGCCTTTGGCTCAAGTCTGATCCCAGGGCTCTGGGATTGAGCCCCACATCAGGCTCTCTGCTTAGCAGGGAGTCTACTCACTCCCCTTCTGTGCTGTCTCTCTCTCAAATAAATAAAATCTTAAAAAAACATAGTGAACCCATCCATAGTCTGGAAGGGTTTTTATAAATGTTAGAAAGTTCCTTAGCAAATAGTCCTTGAATGCCCAGTTTAGTATATCAACAAACGTAAGACTACTTTTAACAAATTAACAACATTTAGTGGCAATATGAAAGTCCAGAGTGGTTTCCTATGAAGTTATTTGTAGATGTCATCCTCCAAATTTTCCAGTAGTAATTCTGGACTGCCAAAGAGTCATCTGCTGTGAGGACAAAATTAAGATAAACAGAGAAAATTGAACAAAAGGAAAGTTTTAGAAAGGGAGAACTGGTAAGGCTTCCTATAAGAGAAAAGTTCAGAAATGTAAAGTTCATTGGGATCACCACCTCCAGACTCTAGAAAAGGTGTAGGTTAATCTTTGGAAAATTTTACTGAGGAAGAAAAATAAAATTTCTCAAGATTTTTTCTTATCACCTAAAATTCAACACACACCATTGTCTTTCTCCCAGTAATAAGTTAATGAAATGAGCCAGTAACCTATAAATTTAGCAAGAAACCTGGGATGCATTCCAGATTAATCTCTTCCCCTTACTCCTCCCATTTCTAATGACTCCATAGATCTCCTGTCCATTTTACTTCCTTAACACTGTTAATGTCTGACCCATCCTCTTCATTCACATTGTTTTGGTGCAGGCTCTCTCTATCTGCCTGGATTATTGAAATTTCCATCTAAATGATTTGTTTAACTTTAGTCTCTGTACCTTGCAATATATTTGTCACATGATCAGCAAAGTAATTTTCCTGAAAAATTAAATAATATCATATCATTATCTTAATTAAAACATTCAACTAAACTATTTGCGTTGTATGTAACATTCTCTAATACTTGGCCAGTTTTTCCTTTCCCCAATTTCATCCTCTATTGCTTCCCCTGATACACTACACACCCTATGCTTATCATATTAAACTATTTATAGCACCATTTTGCTCTATCATCTCTCAGAAATGTTCTTTCATGTTTCCATAGATTTGCACATATTGTTCCCTGTACTTAGAATCCTTTTTTTCCCAACCCCTTCTGGTAATCCCCCACTTACTGTTCAAGACCCATGCAAGTATTTCTTCCTCTTGGAACCCTTCCCTGGACTTTCATACCCTACATAAGCCTTCATTCTATCCTGTACCTCAAGCACATATGTCATATTCCCATGATACTAAATTGTAATGACTTATTTATATATTTCTCTCTCTTCCTAGACTCTGGATTTCTGGAAACGATGTATTTTCATCTTTATATGTGGCTACCTTATGGTTACTTACAATGTTGCATCAATGAATAAATGAATTAATAAATCAATGTTCTAATGATGCTAAGACAGAGAGGTATTTAGAGATTTGTCCAAATATACTGCATGAATCAGGGGTAGGTCCTGAAATAGATTCTGGTCCCTCCCATTCTTTTCTATTCCACAGAAGCCCAGACCATGATTCACTGTTTCATTAACAACAGAAGATGGAAAGATTTTAATTTTTTTTGCATAAAATTTCCCACCCTAAGAAACTATCCACTGTGTTCCACTGAGTGGCCTTTAGGAGTTAAAAATGGGTCTTGATGCTCTAGTTACATTTTTTGGTAACGTCCTTTCATTCTAGGCACAATGTGCCCAGAATAGATTCCTGCAGCACTGGTATTTGAATATGGGAACTAAACTAAAAATGTCATAAGTAATTCAAAAGAGAATTGATGTCAACAATCAACTGTCGCCTGTTTTTCTTTTTATTCTTCTAAAATATTAGATAAAGCATTCCTCATTCTTTACTGCTTTGGATTAAAAATTTGTCTGGGTATTTTAGCTAGGATATCCTTTGAGCTTTCAAGTCCGGGAAGGGGGTGGTGAAAAGCACTTACTTAAATGTGACATTGAGGGGGTTAGGGAGAGGGTGGTTGGGTTATGGACATTGGGGAAGGTATGTGCTATGATGCGTGCTGTGAAGTGTAAGTCTGGCGATTCACAGACCGGTATCCCTGGGGCTAATAATACATTATATGTTAATAAAAATTTTTTTTTTAATTTTAAAAGGGGGTAAAGTGGTACGTTGATATCTCCTTGAATTATTAAATATTCTTTAAAATGTTTTGCATAATGTAACTCTGTTTCTTAAGTAACTATGACTTGAGAAATCTTTTATTCCAAAAAATTTTTCTGGACTCCCTACAGTAGCCCACAAGAAGTGTTTATCGGAAACCTGGGTGGCTCAGTCAGTTGAGCAGCCAGCTTTTGGTTTTGGCTCAGGTCCTGATCTCAGGATTCTGATCTAGGGTGGGGAGATCTAGCCCCAAGTCGTGAAGGACTCCATGCTCAGTGGGGAGTTTGCTTCTCCTTCCCCCTCTCCCTTTACCCCTCCCGCTACTCATGCTCAAGCCTGCATGCTCTCTCTCAAATAAATAAATAAATAAATAAATAAATCTTTTAAAAAAGAAGCATTTATCTTATGATTAATCCTGTTCTCCAACTACATATTATGAGGCAGCAAAATACATTTCCTTTTCTCATGAGTATAAATAAAGAAGACATCAAAAACCCATGAAGAGTTAAAACATTTGGGTAAGTAAAAAACATTTTTTTTACACAGTGTAGTTTTTTTTTCTTTTTCAAGTTAATTAAATTCCAATTAGTTAATATACAGTGTAATATTAGTTTCAGGTGTAGAATATAATGATTCCTCACTTATATACAGCAACCAGTGCTCATCACAAAAAGTCCAAAATTATTGGCAACTTTAATAAGCCTTATAAACCTACATTTCCTTGTGCCTTATCTCAGTGTGTTCAAAAGAAACACACATCTCATTTTGATAGCCTTGAAAAATAATGCTATTCTTTCAATAGGTTTTCTTGTGGAAGTAGCATAGGAGATGAGATAACATAGTGCATTATAAAATTTGCTAAATTATCACCTGATATTTCAGATTCCCTGAAGAATTTCACTTTGGTGGAAGCTCTTCTATTGCTATCCACAAAGTCCCCTCACTTCCATAATTTCCTCCACCTTCTCCTTGTTCTCTGCCTTCCACCACCTGTAACTCACACTTTAGAGCACATGACCCTCTCTGCTGAGTAGAACCCCCAGGAATGAGCTTTCAGTTCCTTGCTCCCATTGCTTATCACAAAAACAACAGCTCTTCTGAAATTCAGGTGGTTAAAGTTCCCCTTTCTGTTAAAAATATCATAATGGAGAATATGATTGATTATGTAAAAAGAAAAATATTAAAAATGTGCCATGTGATTCACTATTGAAAAATCACTCTGGATTGAAACACTGACCTAAGACTTTGTGGAAGGAGAGAGAATCTGCTCAGAGGAAGAAATAAGACATGGCTAAGATGAAATAAGCAGAGAAGAAGTGATCTTGGTGAGGTGAACTTATGAGTAATATCACATGGACCAGGAATGAATGTGGGGTTGGGCAGACAATTCTTATGGGTTAGAGGATTTGAGAAAGGTGGTCATGGTAGACAATATTGAAAAGTTATCTGCAAAACTAGAATGCCCAAGATATTTATGGTTCTTGAGCATTCTTTGATTCTATTATCCTTTAGGTCATAGGCAGTCATTACAGGTATTCTTCTGCTGTGCAAGAATGCAGATATGTGATGAAAGAGAAATCGAAGAGAGGACACATGAGAGAGGGATATCTTAAAAGTTAAAGGAGTTGATGTAGACATAATATAATGAAAGACAATTGGCAGATATGGATGGAAATGGAAAAGAAATAATTTGTCTTTCTATTCTATCTATACATACTGATAGTTTCACCAAGAAATCATTCAGCAGGCTCATTTAAATTAGTCATTTTTATAAAGACTCAAATAATAAAAGGACAAACTTGTTTATTTACTTTTTTTTTTCTTTTTGGCATTCCCCTTGCTACCCAAGGAAGAAACAAGAGGCAGGAAAAAATGTGATAATTAGTGTATATATAATTTTTATATTTTTAAGTTTTTTTATTTAGAAAAGTTGATGAAATTTTGAGGCAGACATTAATCTAAGTCATTTTTAAAACAAAGTTATTTTAATAAACATTATTTATAATGTTTTAAAAATGTTTTAGTTCTTTGAGTATTTGTACAATATCTGAGAGTATTCAATCCCTAGTTCAACACTCTGGGGAATTTTGAGAAAAAAAATAAATGTTTGTTTTCTGCATCTTTCAATTCTGCTAAGTCATTCCAAAACAGGTCACATGTATAGTGGATATCCTTAAAATACCTAAGCAATTCAATAACAATTTTACTATGACAAGTGCTAGTACACATTTAAAATATTTTGATTAAAAGCCTTAGAAGGTTTTCATTCATTTTCCCCAGTATTTCTCTATAGATTCTCCAGTTTAATGACCAACAATGCAGTAATTAAGCACTACTTCAATGACATTTGAAAGGGAAATATTTTGCTTTCAACTAAAAAGCATTTTATAACTCAGTCAGATGTGGGTGTATATGCATATGCAAGCATGAGTAAAGAGGAGAGAACCAGATTATAGAGAATTTTAGGTTCCTTTTCAAATTAATGCCATTAAGTCCACTTATATGAATAAAATATAGAGTATCTAAAGGTGTTATGCTCTGCTGGTCACAGGAGAGTGCTACAGCACCATTAAATTACCTGCTTTAAAATAACTGAAAGAAAATCATGCACTGGAGAGTGACTTAATGTGCTTGAGCGAGCTTTGCCTTGCATGGCTGATTGGAAGAAATAATAGCACATGCTGGTAGAAATTATAGTAGAATACCAAATCCACTTCATCATATCTCCAGATGTTAAGAATGGAATGATAAAGTGTGACAGAACTATCTTGTGCTATAATTATTTTAATCTTTGCAGGGCTATTATAAAAGATTTCAATTTTGTCAAATTACCCTGTGAATTTTAAAATTCCCTTTCAGACAGCTCTTAACGTTTCCACTAAATTATTCTACATTCATTGCAGGCAGCATCCTCTTGAGCCAGTGGGAATGCAATATGTGGACAAGATCACATTTAACAACCCTGTTCTCCCTTGAAATAAAAGCTAAATAACAGAGATGTGATTCTAGTCCTTGATAATGGGAATACTTTCCAGTCAAATACTTCTTTCATAGAATTTCAATAACTTTACACATCACAATTCATTTTTATGACTTAAAGAAATGAACAATATACAATTCCTATCTTCTAGACAAAAACACTATATCACCTCGGAATTCAAAAGTATTCATATCAGTAACTTCAAGAACTGTAAGCCAGATTTTTGGACATGTAGATTCTACTAGTGAAAATAAAGCTCCTTCGTCCAATTTAACCATCAGTTTTACAAGGATCACTTCATGATACTAAATTCACACTTGAGAGGGCCAAGTAACATAATTGAGCATGATAATTCACTAAGCATTAAGAATCCTTGGAGGGATGCTGCAATTATGTCAAGCTCCTATGGAAATTTTGAGATATTAAGGAAAGCCACAGATATATTTCCCAGAGCAATTGAGAAAAACTCCCACTGTACTCTACATATAATTTCAGGGGTCAGGGTGTGGGTTACAGGCTCTAGAGTGAGATCTTCAACAATAAGGGTACTGTCCCTATGACACATGGATTGTGGTGGTTGGGTGTAGTTTCTACAGAGTTCTGGCTTTACTATCAGTCCAAGGCACAACTCCCACTTTTCTCCAATGCCTATGTTAGGTTGTCTTAACTTAATATCACGCTTATTAGACTACAGATTTGAGGAGGAAGAAATATTAAACATTTTCTAGTATTTAGGAGGCTTAAAATCAAATGTAAGAACAACTACATCTGTAATCATGTTCATCTAGAAAGATTACCAGTAAAGTCAGGGAGAAACGAAAAACCCTATTAAATTAATTTTTTCTAATCAGCGTATTGGAATTTATAGAAAGAGCCTAAGATAATACTTTGAATATTACATTAACAGTAAATATTAAGATCTAAAATATAGGAACCAACAATATGGAAGAATTATTTATTGAACCATTAATTTGTATGCTTCAAGTGTAGCTTAGAAACACTGAAACTATGGGACAGGAAGGGAATATGCAGGCTGGCACAAAAGGTATCTTGGCGATAAAATGTGTGGAGAGTACATCAGTGACTGCTAGGGCCTCCTTAGCATTTTGGTCCTGCATGAGACCCAGAGACTAGATAGCCCAATCTTGAACATGTCACCAACTCAGAGAGATAGGGACTCAGAATTAAATCTGTAGATTTAAAGAAAATGAAAAATGTTTTACTTTGTTTTTCCTTGCACACCTGAATTTCTGTCAAGGCAGGTTTAACTTTTCTTATCATTCTGTTTACTTCGGTGGCTGACTAAACTGAGCAACCTATGCCATCATCTACACAAGATGCAAGTAGTTGGTAGGGCTCTAGAAGATGAACAGTCCTATAAAGTCCCTTTCAGCACCTATAGGTCATTTCCTACAAAATACTCGGTTTGGTTCATTTCATAAGGGGGAATATCAGAGTGGCAGCAGACTCTAGTAAGACATATTGGAAATCAGGAAATAACTCTGACTCTTAATGATAGGAACAAGACTGAGGGTTGCCAGAGGAGAAGGTTGGTGGGGGGATGGGGTAACAAGGTGATGGACATTAAGGAAGGCACGTGATATAATGAGCACTGGCTGGGTGTTATATGCAACTGAGGAATCACTGAACTCTACCTCTGAAACTAATAATACACTATATGTTAATTAGTTGAATTTAAATTAAAAATAAATAAATAACATTTTAAAAAAGAAATAGATCTGGAGAACAAAGGCATAAGGATGGCTCTTCTAGTTATAGGCTCTAGTTCTGCTATGAAGAAAAGGACAGGAAATACCCTTCCTTGGACTGGCAGTCTTCCATCTGCCACTCCTCAAAGGGTAATATCACCAAATTCTCACTTGAGAGGGTGCAGAACGGAGAGGACAGCACGATGGGTCTCACTTGAATCCAGTATCTCATGTGGCCCACTCGTACACCTCTAGTTCTTGCTACAAAGGACCCAAATCTACCTTGACTACTCCTGAAATACCCAATGCTCTAAAAACTACATTTTCTTATCCCTAATCTTTCCCCAACTCCACACTCACAAAAACTACAATTTTTGCAGTGCATCTTGACTAACTTAAGAAAGAAAGATGTATAAACTAGTCTATAGTGTGGAGATGGCTTCCAAGGCTACTTGGTAAACAAAAAAGACATTTCTACTCCTGATATTTCAGGGACTAGGGATACTCTGTGGAGGGAAAGGGGAGTGTACTAGTGGGTAGCCATGGGCTAAATACCCAAGATTTTGCCTTTGGAATTTGAATAGCTTTCTGTTCTACAGAATCTCCCATCACTCATCTTGTCCCCTTAGCTGGAAGAAGGTATCTGAAAGTCATCATTTTCATTCCTCTTTCTCCCATCTGAAAAGGCCTTCTTTAGGTGTAACACTCTTGGTGATAGAGCTTAAAGACATGGATTTCAGAAGAGGAAAGGGTATCCAGGAATCTTCAGAGATACCTCAGAATATCCTCCTTTGTTTAGTTTTCTTCTTTTCTGCAAGAAAGCTGTCTGGACAAGTCTTTTGGGCAAAGTAAAAGCCTTTTAGTCATTTAAGTTAGCTGTTTGCCATCCATGTCCAGTTATTATAGTATAAAACATAAGTAAAATAAATAATGATAGATGAACCTCCAGGTTATTTTGTCATAATACTAAACTTTCTTTACCTAATCATGTCTCATTTGAATATATTGAATGGCTTTCCAATCAAGCCTCAAAAATTTTAAACATAACCATGGATTATGATTCTAAATCCATTGGTAAACTGGTTGTTTGGAACTCAGCATATGTCTTCCTACAGAAATTGGAAGAAATGTTTAAGTAGAGTGAATCCCCCAATTGCTGTGATTCAATACATAGTGAATATTCAAGGTCTAAGGAGGAAATTAAGGGGATGGGCCTGTATATCTAGAAGAAAATACAAGAGGTATAAGAGAGCAAAGGGATTAAGGATTTAAGGAACATGGAACAAATGATTTGGCCAGTAGGGATGATTTCACTTAATAAAAGCTCAGCATTTTTATGATAGGACAGGCTTGGGTTCATGGCAAGTGGGCTGGGGTAAGTTTGGTAAGAACCTAGAATTCTGGATTTAGGCATGTGGTATGCCAAAGTATGAAAAACCCACGTCTTTTAGAAGAGAGAACTTATTTACAATCTGGTTCTTGTAAACTAAAGGCCAGTATAGTACCAGTTTGTGGATTCAGGGTGATAAAACTCCTTGGATAGGGAGTATGAACAAAGCATTGCTGAAGAAAGTGTGAGATTGATGGGGGTCCGCAGTAAATTCTTATGTATCAGTTAGGATTGCTTCATAACAAACTAAACACACAAATTTAATATGCAAGCTAGCCATTTTCCCCAGGGACTATGCCATACTGCTAGTTGATAAAATTGAGTTATTAACAATGCACAGAATCAATCATTCATACCATGGATCTTCTGTAAAGGCTTATATGTTGCATCCATCTTGTTGTCTACTGGTGTTGAAATACAAATTAGTCAGAAACTAATTTACAGACTAAATTACATATTTTATAATTTCTTACAAGATTCTAAAATAAAATAGCATCATTAAGTTGATCTGGTTTTTCAGGATAAGTAAATTGGCATTTGTTATAGCAAGGGTATATGTGAACTTTGAACAAGTTACTCGTACCTGAGTAATGGAAAAATATCCCTTCATGATGATTTTGTAGTGTAATGAGTTCTAAAAGAGGTTTTGGTTTAACTGTTTTCCATTTTCCGTAATGTGTTGAATCTTCTGAGGTGTCAATTTTTTAATGCTGAGTATAGTTTTCAAGAAATCAGGATTTCATTAAAGTTCTAATCAACTTCATGCAGACTTTAAACATGACTGTTTTCTTCTTTTGGAAAACAATCCTTTGTTATTAACTGAAAACTCACTCGCCTTAAGTTTCTCTTATTAGATAAGCATATTTTCTAATAGCCTAATGGACTATTTTTGTTTTCCTAGTTGTTATAGGTTGAATTATGTCCCCTCAAAAAGATATGTTGAAGTGAACCCCAGCTATCTCAGAAAGTGACCTTATTTCAAAATGGTGTCTTTGCAGATGTTGTCAAGTTGAGATGAGGTTATTAGGGTGAGCCCTAAATCTACATCACTACCATCCTTGTAACAGGGAAAACTGGGGCACAAACACAGAATGCACAAAGGGAAGATGCTATGAAGAGACACAAGAAAAATGTCATGTGAAGACAGAGGCTTGAAGTAATAGATCTACAAACCAAGGAATGTCAAAGATCACCAACAAACTATCCAAAAGCTAGGAATAGAGAAGAAAAGATTCCCCTACAGTTTTCAGACAAACAGCCAACTAAGCTCTTCATTTTAGACTTCTAGCATCTAGAACTCTGAGACAATAAATTTCTGTTGTTTTAAGTCATATGGTGGTACCCTGCTAATGTACCACTGGGAAGCCAATAGAGTAGTGAGGTTAAGACTTTTGTCAACTAAACAATGTCTTTGTATACCTTTCTTTTCTTTTCTTTTCTTTTTCAGTGTTCCAAAATTCATTGTTTATGCACCACACCCAGTGCTCCATGCAATACATGCCCTCCTTAATACCCATCACCAGGCTCACCCAACCCTCCACCCTCCTACAATCCAAAACCCTCAGTTTGTTTCTGAGAGTCCACAGTCTCTCATGGTTTGTTTCCCCCTCCAATTCCCCCAACTTACTTCTCCCCTCCATCTCCCAATGTCCTCCATGTTATTCTTTATGCTCCACAAGTAAGTGAAATCATATGATAATTGACTCTCTCTGCTTGACTTATTTCATTCAGCATAATCTCTTCCAGTCCCATCCATGTTGATACAAAAGCGGGGTATTCATCCTTTCTGATGGAGGCATAATACTCTACTGTATAAATGGATCATATCTTCTTTATCCATTCATATGTTGAAGAGCATCTTGGCTCTTTCCAGAGTTTGGTGACTGTGGCCATTGCTGCTATGAACACTGGGGTACTGATGGCCCTTCTTTTCACTACATTTGTATCTTTGGGGTAAATACTCAGTAGTGCATTTGCAGGGTCATAGGGAAGCTCTATTTTTAATTTCTTAAGGAATCTCCACATTGTTTTCCAAAGTGGCTGCACCAACTTGCATTCCCACCAACAGTGTAAGAAGCTTCCCCTTTCTCCACATCCTCTCCAACACTTGTTGTTTACTGCCTTGTTCATTTTGGCCATTTGAACTGGTGTGAGGTGGTATCTCAGTATGGTTTTGATTTGAATCTCCCTGATGGCTAATGATGATGGACATTTTTTTCATGTGTCTATTAGCCATTTGTATGTCTTCATTGGAGAAGTGTCTGTTCATGTCTTCTGCCCATTTTTTGATGTGATTATCTGTTTCATGTGTGTTGAGTTTGAGGAGTTCTTTATAGATCTTGGATATATAGATCTGTAGTGTCATTTGCAAATATCTTCTCCCATTCCATGGGTTGCCTCTTTGTTTCGTTGACTGTTTCCTTTACTGTGCAGAAACTTTTGATCTTGATGAAATCCCAAAAGTTCATTTTCACTTTTGTTTCCTTTGTCTTTGGAGACAGTCTTGAAAGAAGTTTTTGTACACCTTTCTTAGCAAAGACACCAACTCCATGAATTCCTTTACTTCTGGAGAGGAGCCCAAACACAATATCCAGCTGTGAGCTGTCATCTTACCTCCCTCTGCCTTTCTGACATTTCCCCCCACAGGGCTGTAACACAAGCAAATTACCAGAAAGGATCACAGAACAATCAAAATCAGGTTACCTAAAACAAACCTAAAATAATCTTAAAAGGACAAACATTTAATTCTCCAGAGGTCCTTGATGACCACCTTGTGTAATATATGAAATGGATAATAAAGTAGGTGTGAAGAGAAAACATGAAAAAATAACTGAAAGAAATAAATTTTACAGTTTCAAAAGTAAATAGGATAGAGATGATTAAATAGTATTTTAACCTTATCTATGTTTTAGTTTTTCACATAGATAACATGCTCATGTTTTAATATATAATTAAAAAGTAATTTAAAAAGAGTGAATAGAGCTTTCAGCTTTGTTTAGAATTATAATTTTTCACATTTAGATAAAGATTAATCCAAGAGAACATTCTATTAGCAGACTGGTCACAGACAGTTATCTGTTAATTGAAGCAGGAAGAAAAATGCAAAATGTCCTCTAAGGGCTTTTGGTCATCTTTTTTTTGTTTCAGAAAATATCAGAACTATGTGAATTATCTTCTTGATAATTAGGTATGCCAATATTAAGCTATCAAGTCCTCATTTCCTTATCTGAGAGATAGGTGGGCTTCATCTATTCTTACCACCAACCTCATGTTGTTCTTTTTCCATGCTGGGCCTGAAACAACTTTCAAGGATGCACAAGTAGATTAAAGTAGAAAGGACTGTTCCCTCATGAAACGGAGCTCATGCTCCCTTGGAGCTCCTGCTGCCCACACTCCCCACCATGCCATGAATGAGAGACCAATGTTTTTTATTCATGTGATAAGAGTGGTGGTCAGTCTCACAAATGCTCTCTTTTCAGCCTCCTTAGTTCCTTCTGGGTCTTGAACAGTGCCAAAACATCCATTCTGGTGGGGGACGGGGGCAGGGGGCTCTGGCATCCATCACTGCAGGCCTACGGCTGCAGAGTAGAGGTAAGAAGGGTGATTATATGCTTACAATTTATTAAAAGTGGCATGTCTAGGAGCACCTGGGTGGCTCAATCTATTGAGCAACCAACTTTGGATTTCAGCTCAGGTCACAAACTTGGGGTCGAGGGATCAACTCATTGTGTGGCTCTGAGATCTGCACAGAGGCCACTTGTCTCTTTTTCTCTTAAATAAATAAATAAAATACTCAAAAAAAATAAAAGTGGCATGTCTACTTCTCTCTCTCTTACTCTCTCTCCCTCCTCTCGCTCTCTTTACTTTTTGCATCTTTCATCTCTTTGACTGTAGAATAAAGCCTGAAGTCTCTGTATGGCAAACCAGGGAAGATAAAGAGAAACAAAGTACCAGGACCAGGACTGGATCTGATCTCTGATCAACAGGGTCAGGTCAGTCAGGGAATGATGGAACACCTACAGAGGCAAGACATGGTGAAGAGAAAACACAGATATACTGAACACATTCAAGAAAGTAGATGGCTGGGGTGCCTGGGTGGCTCAGTGGGCTAAAGCCTCTGCCTTCAGCTCAGGTCATGATCTCAGGGTTCTGGGATCAAGCCCCACATCGGGCTCTCTGCTCAGCAGGGAGCCTGCTTCCCTTCCTCTCTCCGCCTGCCTCTCTGCCTACTTGTGATCTCTGTCTCAAATAAATAAAAAAAAAAATCTTAAAAAAAAAAAGAAAAGAAAGTAGATGGCACCTAGTAGGAGTTAACGGTCTTAGCAGATGGGCAGAGCTCAGGGTGAGATAATCTTGGGGCAGAAGGTTCCAGTTATTTTCCAGGTGTCTATCTACAGAAAATTAGAGTTCTGGGTACCAAAACTGGTTCAGGGACACAGCTCTGGGCTGTGAAGAAGGAGAGCTACATTCCAGGGAAGAGAGAATGACAAAACTTGGGGGACCAGTTAAGAAGCTCATGTCTGAAAAATAAAAATTAAGGTCCAGGAAGAGTAGCAAT
Source organism: Mellivora capensis (assembly GCA_004024625.1). Taxonomy (NCBI): domain Eukaryota; kingdom Metazoa; phylum Chordata; class Mammalia; order Carnivora; family Mustelidae; genus Mellivora; species Mellivora capensis. The sequence goes on from PISX010008898.1 coordinate 32,858, forward strand.
TCAGGGAGGAACACAAGTAATCATATCTGAAGCCCTTGGTTCTGAATCTGAGTCTAATCAGCAGAAGAGTCTGGGAACGGTCAGCAATGAGGCTTTCATACCACTGGATTAAGAAGTGCTAACCCTCATCAGACTGGAAATGGAAAGACTAAGGTGACTAAGACTGCCTCACTGGTGACCGGCTTAACATATGACAAGATAAGATAGAGCTTGTAGGAAGATGGTACTAATTGAAGACTTAGAGAAGTAGAAACATGGGCAATGGTGTTAGTTTGGGGAGTGATACTTCATTTAGAAGATAACTCCTGAGTCTGGAGGTTTTTTGATATTGAAAAAAAAAATTCTCAGTTAAAGATTTTCATATTATGACAGTCACAAAATGCCTCTCTAGTATTAATTGTCCAGTGCATTATAAAGTATAATGGTGGGATTTTGTCACATCCATCCTTTCTAGTTTATAGTTTTTGCATGTAGTATACTACTAGCCAAGTTTCCTCATTTCACTCTCTTATGGAACTCCAGGTAAAACCCTGATGCTTGGCAGTATATTTCACATTTTATATGAGCCTTCTACAGTTCTACAATTCTGTCTCCAGAAATGACATCATCACCATTCTAGACTCAGCCTCTAAATTACTCCAAAAGCTAGAACTCTTTAAATAAGAATAGACTTTTGTGTTGCCATTTTTATTTATTTATTTTTAATTTTTTTTTTAAATTTATTTATTTGTCAGAGAGAAAGGGAGCACAGGCGGAGAGAGTGGCAGACAGAGGCAGAGGGAGAAGCAGGCCCCCCACCGAGCAAGGAGCCCGATGTGGGACTGGATCCCAAGACGCTGGGATCATGACCTGAGCCATGACCTAAGCTGAAGGCAGCTGCTTAACCAACTGAGCCACCCAGGTGTCCCTGTGTGCCATTTTTTAAAAAGGGATTTTGGACTAACAAAATCCTGGTTACAATGAAAATCTAGGTAACATCTGCTTTATTTAGTCTATTTCCATGCTCATCAAAATTTCATGTGTCAGTATTTTTTTCCCAATTATCCATATAACTTTCTTGAGCAAAAATTACAGGCCGTACTTATGAACACCTTGTATTTGTATGGTGTTAGAAGCCATGTTAATCTACGACTTCCTCTCTTCTTCTCAGCCATTTAATCACCAGGAAGTTTCTACAATTTCTCTTGCTTTCTATGAAACTATAGTACCTAACTCCAGCTCTCCCCATCCTTCACCTGAACTTGTCACTCCTGACTAGTTTCCCTGCTTTCAGTGTCTTCCACTTTTAATCCACATGTATTCTGTTTACCTTTCTAAAACATATCTGTATCAATGTTTATTTTCTTTTTTAAGTATTCACTAGTTTCTGCTTATCCATGAGACCAAAAATGTACTCTTTAGTGTGGCATACACACACACACACACACACACACACAAAAACTCCTTTCCTAAAACACCTTAGCTTTAACCAGTTTATTTTTCCTGCTGCTTCTTTGATGTTACCTACTCTGGTCACATCAAAATACTGCTGTATCTCAAACTTCGTATGCCATACATTGCTTAGATTGACTTCTATCTCCGAGAGCCCTTTATCCCTCTTTTCTTCTTGTTACAAACCCACCAAAGTCCAGATCACATGGCACCTCCTCTGGGAAGCCCTACTGTGTCCTACCCCTTCCTTCCTCCCTCACCCAAATCAAGTCATCCTTTGTGTTCTATGGCACTTTGCGCAGATCTCTCATAGCATTATTCATCACATCACATCAGTTACATTTCAGACATCCTTTTCCTCCAGTAGACCAGCTTCTGAAGGTTATGTAACATGCCTTATTTATATTTGAAGATTTCATATTTAAAAGGTACTTACCACCTGCTAGGTACTCAGTGTGTATTAATTAACTGAATAAAAAATAAATTCACAAAACAGTTAAATTAGCTCTTTATCTTATTGTCATTCATATTTAAACAAATTAAGGAGGAATTTTGCAAACAGAGTTTAGGAGTTTTCACGATCTTCCATTGAGATAGTGATTTAACAGCAATGTAGAAGCTGCCTTCATACATACCTACATCTGTACAATTATTCTGAAGAAGGTCAAGACAAAGTCAAAGAGACTATAACAGGTTTTTGCTAAAGAATGCCAGACAAAGTATTTCTAGAATCACTTATATTCTTCATTGCTTTGTGTTGATTTTTCATGTTGTTTATTTTCAAATAACCTTGAATTGGTATGTCCATGGTAACCAGAACTGTGCATAAAGTCCAAAAAAATGTTACTCATTCTCTCCTCGAATTTCAAGAAGTATTTCTCTATTATGCTAAATGCCTCAATTACTAGATTTTCCCCCTTTGAAGGTCACTTTTAAAGTTAACTTTCTAATATGGAAATTATTCTGTTTAAAACAGCAAAAATTATACAGCAGAGATTTCACATTTACAATGGATACTCTATTAGCTGAAGTCACTTATAAGCTTCAGGATCTTGTTTGTTAAATCATATCTCTTTTGATTTTTCAGGTTTAGTGCTCGCTTCGGCAGCACATCATATACTAAAACTGATTTTTCAGTAGGTTTAGTAAAATTATCTAACTTAATAGCACTATCTTTTTTTTAATTGAAGTATAGTTGAGACACAATGTTACAATTGTTTCAGGTATACAACATAGTGTAATTACACTGTCTTACAGAAACAAAAGATGAAGGGGCCTTGATTTTAAAAGGTGGAAGGGGCACCTGTGTGGCTCAGTTGGTTAAACATCTGACTCTTGATTTCAGCTCTGGTCATGATCTCAGGGTTGTGAGATAAGCCCAACATCAAGCTCCGCCCAGTGTGGAACCTGCTTAAGATTCTCTCTCTCTCCCTCTCCCTCTGCCCCTCCCCCTTTCCCTTTCTAAAAAAAAAGAAATAAAAGGTGGAATGAGGAATATTTTCATAATCTATTATATGGACTTTCAAGCTCAAATATACCAGCCAGAATAACAAAGTCTCCAAGAAGATATATATATATACACACACACATATATATATGTAAAAGTATATGTGTACATATGTAAATGTGTGTGTGTGTACACAACAGAAAACACAAACACAGGGGACTCAGAATTTATCACAACAGCAAATGGTATTACCTACACTAGCCACTCCTTAAGAAGTAAATTATGAGTCTGTTTACTGTAAAGAAAACATGGAAATTAAACATTCTCAAAAATCTGGGGCCTAAACAATGTGGATAGAACTAGAGGGTATCATGCTAAGTGAAATAAGTAAATCAGAGAAAGACAATTATTATATTATCTCACTGATCTGTGGAATTTAAGAACCAAAACAGGATTATAGGGGAAGAGAGGAAAAAATAAAACAAGAGGGAACAAGAGAGGAAGACAAACCCTAACACTCTTAATCATAGGAAACAAACTGGGGGGAGAAGGATGAGGGGATGGGGTAACTGGATGATAGACATTAAGGAGGGCACATGATGTAATGAGAACTGGGTATTATATAAAACTGATGAATCAAAGGCCTGTATCTCTGAAACCAATTATATATTTATGTTAATTTAATTTAAACTAAAAAAATGTTTAAAAAGAAATCTGGGGCCTACCTGAAAACTAACAACATCCTGATGGTAATCAAGAAATTAGCCCACTAAAAATGGTACAAATTGCTGATCGAGTTAGTTAAGTGTACTCCACATCTGCTTTTACTAATTTTTCAAAGAAATCATTCCTGGAGATAGAAGAAGTTGGGTTTGTGATGTTTACTTCAGGTCACTTGGGATGGTGAGATGCTAGGTACATTTTTAAAAATTGCTAGTTTTTAAAGACAAAGAGGATTTTTCAGTGGCCTATATTTTTTCCAGCTTTAGTGAGATAATTGAAAATTAAATTGTATATGCTTAAAGCACACATGATGATTTGAGGTATATGTACACTGTGAAATTATTATCACAATCAAGTTAGTTAATACATTCATCACCCCCACAGAGTTTCTGTGTGTATGATGGGAATGCTTAAGATCTGCTCTCTTAGCAACTCTGAAGTATATAATACTGTTAATTGTAGTCATCATGCTGTACATTACATCCACAGAACTTGTTCTTCTTATAATTGGGAGTTTGAACCCTTTGACCAACATTTTCCCATTCCCCTCCCCCACTTCAGCCCCTGGTAACCATTATTCTGACCTCTGTTTATTAATTTGACTCTTTTCTTATTTTACTATTCCACATGTAAGTGAGGTCATACAGTATTTGTCTTTCTCTGTCTGGCTTATTTTATTTATCCCAATGTCCTCCAGTTTCATCTATATTGTTGCAAATGGCAAGATTTTCTTTTTTTAATGGGTGAATAATATTCCATTATATATATATATATATATTATATGTGATTATATATATATATATATATATAATCACATCTTTTCTATGTATTCATCTGCCAGTGGATACTTAGATTATTTCCATTATCTTGGCTATCATGAATAATATTATTAGCCTCATAACTTAAAACTATTCAAATGTGTCCCTGTTATTAGAACACATGTAATTCAGGCCACCTGGGTGGTTCAGTCAGTTAAGCAACTGCCTTTGGCTCAGATCATGATCTTAGGGTTCTGGGATTGAGCCCCTTGTTGGGTTCCCTGCTCAGTGGGTAGCCTGCTTCTCCCTCTCCCTCTGCCACTCCCATTGTTTGTGCTCTCTCTCTCTCTCTTTCTCTGTCTTTCAAATGAATAAATAAAATCTTTTTTTAAAAAAAGAATACATGTAATTCATGTTTTTCCTTAAACACTTAATTTGCTAAGCCACTGAATTAAAGGTCCCTTCTTGAAAGGTGAGTTGGTTGGTTATGAGAAAACTTGCTATAATATCTCTATTCCTGGGATAGTTTTTAGTCAATGAAAAACATGTCAATAGCCTTTGTTCTTCTCAAGGAAGAATAATATGTAAAATGTTAGTCATTGTTAATATTAAAAAAAAACACTTTAAATTGTGTTAAATAAAATTACGCTATTTAATGGAGAGACTCATCTCAGGGTAGGAAATTCAATTTCTTTAACCAAGTTTGCAGTGGAATGTCAATCAGCAATCTAGTTGCCAGTTTCCTTCCTTCCTTCTACTTTCTCCTTCCCTCCTTCCCTCTCTCCCTCCCTTTTTTCCTTCCTCTCTTCCTTTCTTCTTTCCTCTTTATTCTCTTCTTCTCTCTCTCTCCCCTCCTCCCTTCCTTTCTTAAATAATCCTGTAGTGCAAACAAGGATGCAATAGACTGTAATTAAACTTCCTTAAAAGTCAGGCTAAGACTCTGTCTTTGGAGACATCCACGTGAAGGAGGAGAGGACTTCAGGCCATTGTGCCTCTTATTCTAGACCTTTTTGTTGTAGCCCCTGTCAGCCTGCACAGTGGGGCTGGAACCTTCAATGGCCACCTCAGTGGTGGGAAATGTGGGAGATCCTCTTCTTTCGTACAATGAGAGCAGCACTGCTTGGGTAAAGGAGTGGTAACAAGGGAGGGAAAGCTGACATATCACCCAAGTACACCAAATTACCACATAATATGCTGCATCTTGACTCCTTGGGGCAAAGGAAAGTGATTGAAGAATTCATTAATTTCATGTGCAGAGATAATTTCCCTTAATAATACAAGCACAGCTTTGTGCTTTAAAAAAGAGGGGATAGGATAGGAAAAGAGAGAGATTGCCCTTGACATCATGAGCCAGTATTATTATCAAATTTTCTGTAGTGTTATTCATATTAAATATCAATTCTTCATTACCAATTTTAATATATAGTCAGATGCCATATACTGTTAGAAAAAATCATTTTTCTTCATCTGACTTTCATATGAAGTACAGGAGACACTGAAGATTCCTAGCAGGAAGGAATCTGCAGAATAGAAGTCACCCCACCACCTAAAAATGTATCCTTCAAAATTTTGTCACGAGTGAAATATAAAGTTCCACAGTTACATGAAGCAACACAGAGGACTGAACTAGAAACAAAACCAAATAGCCCCCTAGAGGTCATCATTGAACGTTCTGATGTGCTGGGTTGGCCCTGCATCAAAATATTATAACCTTTACAAATTCTAGAATATGTTTCCTCCAACAAAAGTCCATGCAAAAGGTACACTGTAATTTCACTAGGCCCACCATCAATTCCTTGTGATCCTACCTTTCTAATATCGGTGTGTCTGTCCTCTTTGCAACTCCTCCTCTCCTGCTCCACATCCTGATCCACTAGACCCTCACTGGGCAGAGCGGTAAAACCAAGAGACCTTGGTTTAGCAGCAAAAGATGTAAGTCTGATTTCTGGCTCCACTTCATGCTAATTTTGTGATCTTGGACAAGTTATTTGTTGAGCCTCTAAAATGCACTGGTGACTTTAATTCATCTTTTTTCATTTAAATCTCATAACAACTCCAAAAGGCAGTTTTTTCCAGTTTGGGAGTGGGTAGGAGGAGCAGGAAATTGTGCTGAGAAATTCCACAATTTCACCAACCTAGTTAGCCAGACTAAGCCACGCTGTGAACTCGGCTTCTTTATAAGACTTCAAAATCTGCTCTTTCTAACATTCCTCAAACCTCCATACTTGGTCAAACTACTTCTCAAGGCCAAGCTTTAATTTCTTCATGGAGAGAATTATGCTGATGCTGCAATTCCCCATGTAGTAGACATGTTGTGTTAAACAGGAAACAAGATGATGTGAAAGTAGCCCCTTGCTTATCCAATCCATTCTGAATACCATGGCTAGATTAATCACTCATCTTTTCACATCAACCTTTTCATCAAAGGTCTTCAGTGCCTTCCCACTAATAAAGAATTCTGCCCAAGCTCTTTCCTTGGGCATTCAGTACCCTCAACACATGGTGATGGTTATTGCCTATCACTCTTCTCAAAAAGAACTGTAAGTTCTCCTTGCCTTTGGGTATGCTACTCTTCTTTGTTCAGGACCCTTCATATGCCTCTACAAATCTTCATCATGCCTTTCTCTCCCCTCATTGAGTCTTCCAATACTTCTTTATCAAAATATCTCCCATAGCCTCTCCCCACTCTGAATTCCCCTACCACTTAGGTAACTGTCTCTTCTGACACATCTTGTGTCTTATGTCTTATTTCCTATAGGTGTTCTATATCCTCTTAATAGTTCACATTCTTTGAGAACTGATTCTACTCAGGATTCCCTTTTTTATACCCCGTCATGGTTTAAAAAAAAACCAAAAACTTCAATTTGCTTGAATTTCTAAATACCAGGACTTATCCTCTAAAATGATTAAGAATTAAATAGTAATGGAATATTTTTCCATGCTTTATAAAACACATTACATTGATATAAACTGCATAAACATATTAGAAATAAATGGCCAATAGATATTTAGGCCATAATGTGACACAGATACTGAAAAGTTCAATTGTGGCATGTTACATTATAGAGTATCTGTAAGGACCTGTTTTGTTATCTGTTGCCTGGATGGTGACACTGTTTTCTTTGATTTGTTGCTGATCTACATGGCACAGCTACATTTTACACAAAACAAAACAAAACAAAACAAAAACCAAAAACTTTTTTTTAACTGATATTTTGAAAAAGAAAAAAAATCCCCAAACTTTAATTCATGCATTTGAGAAAACCCTATAAATAAAGTTGATCTCAAATGTGGGATATTTACAGAAGAATTTTTGGAATATTCTCTCTGGATGACTCTAAGTTCAGTAGACACTACAGATTTAATCAACTGAAAAATAACATCTTAGCTGTACATTAAAGGAAAGAGAGGAAAGAAACTCTGTTATACTTTTCAATGTTTTGACCTTCCTAGACACTTATTGTGTGGTCCTTGAAAGATATATGTACATTCTATAAGAAAAAATAATAATACTAAAATCCACTCCCTTGAGATTAGAATTGGGTCTTAAGTGCTATGTTTTTCAAAAGTTGTGCATGGAGATCTTTTCTGCCTTTTGCCAGAACTTAAAATCAATTCCCCCAAGGCAGGAAGCATTCATATATGGAATCATATGCTATTTACTGAGAGTACATTTCACAGTTAATGGGATTACACAGACATGGCATTAGAAAGGGTAAGCCCGCAACCAAGCACTAAGGAGCTTTCCATTTGAGGACATGCAAAGAAATGACTAGAACATTAGACTAGCTAGACAGATACTTAGCAAATGGTGGACTCATACTAAGTACTAAGAACAAGGGCAGAGTCTTGATTTTGGAAGGCATTTTAAGTAAACAATTGAGCACAGTGAAACTGAGGCACTTGTTCTTTCTACCACTGGTAGAAAGTGAAAATGAAAAGTGTTTCAAAAAAGTTTATATTCATTCATAGATGAAAGTGCTGAAATTGGTTACCAAAAGAAAACATGATTAGAATAAAACTGGACTATTGGCTGAGATATCTACACTTGATATTAATGAGTGCTTAGTAAATACCTAGCACTACTGTTTACCCATATGAGTGCTATTCAACCTCAAAATAAATAATGGAGATAAAATTTATTGTTATCTCTATTATACAGAGGAGAAAATGGAAGCACAGATGGGGATCCACCAAGCTTGCAAAATCCTGCAAAAATGTCAAGAATTCCAGCCCTATCTAAACATACTTCTGCCTGAAGAAACCTGCAGAAAACACAGATATGAGAGATGGTACTATTACATGAATTGTCCATGTGAACAGAAGAGAGGATGAATGCAAACTAAAACTCCAAGGTCAGTTTTATATAGTCTCCGTGATAACCAATGATAAAGGACACAAGATGTTACAGAGCAGGGACAGCATTCTTAGGGGAACAAAGAAGAGTAGAATGCAATCTAACTTAGGTTCAAAATATCCACTCACATTGACTGATTCTGTTGAGTTCATCTCTTCATTCCCTCAGTCTCTTGACCCCTTTGAAGTTTCTCTAACACAATCACCTCTTTGAGAAAATGAAATTAAGGTTATTTCTCAACCACTAAGGAAAACCTAGTCTGGTTTTATTTTATGTTTTATTATATAAAGCCAATTTAGAGAATTATGGTTATATTATACATTTTCCTCTGCTGAGCTATCATTGGCTGATCTAGTCTGATTATGGAGTAATTGCATTTGTTGCTTCTATTCCAAATGATTAGTGCTGGCTTTGTAACACAATACAGTGCTATGATGGTCCTGAAACCACATTCATTATTAATCAAGGACGGTCATATGCCTGAATGACTGTATTCCAAAAGCATTAGTAATCTATCAAATTTGCCAAGGGGTGATTTTGCTTCCTCCATTGTTGGAATTACTTATTTTAAGATTTTTTAGAAGCACGCAATTTCTTTCATTTTAATAAAGATCATTTATTCTCCCTCATGAGCCACCATTTTATAAATAAACTTCCTTAATGGTTAAAAATGGATCTAACACGGCTTATCTTCTTCCTCTGTACTGAGCATTATGTGCAATTTCTGTCTCTAAATGATTGAAAAATGGAAAAGAACCTCCTCTGCAGTCAGACCCGTCAGGAGCTGTATACATGCTTACATACAAGCCTGTAAGTATACACGCTTACATATACTACTTGCTTATATATACATGCTTACAAATGATCAAGGGACAGACAAGATGTTGTCCATTATTATAATTGTCTTTCTGACACAGAATGAAGCTTTAGTTTGGATTAAAGTAAAAAATATAAAGTATTTCCCTGGTGAAGTAAACATGGTCTCACAGGACTGTGATTTTAGTGTGTCGGATGAGTCTACACTGTAGATACAGATCTGGTTTCTGGCAACTACAAGTTGCTTTGCAGACAAGCTTTCCTCTGGAGAAAGTGCTGTGTGATGTTCTCTGTAAGAACGTCTTTTCCGCTAACGATTTAAAAACAAATCATAATGAAGGACCTAAGCCTTTTAGGCATTCTAGAATCACATATTCTTTGAAGAAAAAAACCCTAAGAAGATGTTCTTTAATGAAGAAGTTAGAATTACATAATGAAATATTTGCAAAATTTTGTTTATGATAAAAAATAGAAGCTAATAAAGTCAACTCCTTTTTTTTAAAGATTTTATTTATTTATTTGACAGACAGAGATCACAAGTAGGCAGAGAGGCAGGCAGAGAGAGGGGGGAAGCAGGCTCCCTGCTGAGCAGGTCTCGATCTCAAGACCCTGGTATCATGACCTGAGCCGAAGGCAGAGGGTTTAACTCACTGAGCCACCCAGGCACCCCAAAGTCAACTACTTTTAAGTCATCTGTGAAAACAGGATCTGAAGTGAAACTTTTGCTCTACAAATCACTGGGAAAAATGCTAGCTACTGTCTTTAGTTACTGTTTTATTTTGCTAAATTCATCTTATGTTTTCTTGATAAAAAGTTCTTTTCGAAGAAAGAATTTAAACTAATACCCTCCTGCTCTCTTGAAGTAAAAGGAAAGTCAGGGGAATATTAATAATTATAATAGTAAAAATAATATATGATTTATAAAACAAAAAGTAACTTTCTTGTCTAAAAAACTAAGTTAACTTATATATATATGTTACATAATATATATATGTATATATACATATATATAATTAATGTTAACATTTTTATAAGCTCCTTATGGACAAATTGAAGAATTGAGGTAAACCAATTATGAAATAAAAATCTCTGCTGAATAATACATGCACTTTAAAATACATGAAGCATTACAAGGGGCTAATTACAAAACCTCTTTTAAAATAGTCATATTTCTCATTACAAATGCATGTTATTCTTGCACCTGGGGAAGTCTATTCAAAAGACTTAAAACTCACTACCTTTAGAATCCCATCATCACTAAGATAACTTTTACATTTATCGAAAATAATACTAACTTCTGCCACTTCTCTCTAAAACTTGAAGAGGTCCATTAGAATGATTGAAACAGGATATAGCTGTTATAAGCAGAACATATATTTACTGATGTATCAGGTGTGCAGATATTTAATTTTGTTTCTCTATATATGGACTTGGTTTCTACTTTGAGTCCCCATCTCTACCAGAGAGTAGAAAAACTGATCTAGTCACTTATAGTAAACTATTCAAATTTACTATTCTCTTAGTCATTTAAATTTGAAATTCAGTCATGGAAGATTTTTCCTGAGGCTGATTCTCTGCTGTGAGTGTATTCAGTGCTGTGAAATTATGGGCAAGAGGTACCTGAGTCTTAGTCTTTAACTTCCTCACGCTGGGATCCATGGAGAGGCAGCATCTACCACCTTGGTCTGCAGCTCACAGCCCACCCCACCCCATCTACCACTTCCCAGAGTCCTTTTCACCTTCCAGTACTCACTGTCAAATCTGGGCCACCTTTGATCTCTCCAGAAAGGATCTGGGTGTTCAACTAGCTCTTTAGGGGATGTGGACACTCTAAAGCTGTACTCAGAACTCCCATCTATGCTTTCATACAGCCAGTTCTACTCCACTACCCAATAAGAAAAAGGAAACCAAGATCAGGTTATTTGTCGCTTTAATGCTCAGATCCTTGCATTGTGTTTTTGTTTGTTTGCTTCTTTGTTTGTTTTTTATTCTTTATTTTAGTCCCACAGAGGCAATGGGGCAGCTCCCTCCTCTGCCCACCATACACATACATGCCAGCAACAAGCTCTTACCCTTATAGACTTCTCTTCCTTCCCAGCTCAGAAGACACATATATTTGAATGACAAGGGAAAAACCAGTTTTGTCAGATCCCATTTCCATTCAAATCTTTCCATTTTCATTTTCGAAGCCAGTAATGTGGCTTCTTTTAGTGTCTGATTTTGTACTCCTTCCAGGAAATGGAGACTCCCATCTATGAGCTCAGATGAGGAGGACCACCAGGTGAAGACAAAAAAGAGAAAAAACAGAATGCTGCCTACCTGTATATCACTGCATTATCATACAGCCACTGCTGATAACTGTCAATTGTACTAGCTTCCTTCTTCTCTACCTGCTCAGGAGTCAGTGCTCCCCTAAGGCAGTCAAATAAGGAATCAGATATCAAGTCACTGGTAGTTAAAGAGCACACTAAGGTTAATTCCCTAAATGGATAGAGCCTTCTGAACAACCTCTTTTTAATAAGTCTCATTTAGCTCACAAACCTGAGGGGTTTCACTGGGATTGGTCCCAGCCCCCACCACCATGGCTCAGACATTTGCTACAGTTGTGGTTCCATATGCTGGCAAGTGGGGAAGCAAAAAATGAACTACTGGCTGCACTTCAGGTCTTGAAGAAGGCTTAAATAAGCTGCAGTGTGTCTGTGGAGAGGTTATGGGCAGGCAGAGTTTCATTGAGCTAGGTTGGCAGGAAACAAGACCAAATGCCATAACTGTTTCTTTATCTCTTTCTATTTCAGTGCTCAGAAAGAACCTTTCAAAATAAACAAACAATAAAAAATAAGAAAAGAGAGGGCCCAGAATGAGTGCCAGTTCCTTGACAGCCACTCTGGGTTCACTTATACTCTTCAGCCATATTGAAACAGAAACAATATGTTTCCACCTACCTAATGCAACTATCTCTTGTATCAGATATACTCATCTTCTCCCCAAAAGAGATGACCTCACATCCCACAAGTCACTGCTTCTATCTTGAAGTAATGCTCACCCCCTTTCCAGTTAAACCACAATTCCCCTTTGATATCTTCAACTTAAAGATTATTAGATTCACAACTACCAGTTCACCTTATATTAAATAGTAGGGAAAGAAGAGATGAGAAAGATTAGTTAATATATACAAATATCATCATCATAAAGCAAGGAAAATATATTCACAACTACTCTAATCCTCATTTTTGCATCTGATTACAAGGTTGTAGTTGGTAATTACAGCCTTGTTTGTTAGTATCTATTGCATGTTCTCTTCTCTCTGCCAGCCCCACAAATGGACATTTATTTTTATAATTCATATCTTCACTACTAAAGGAACTTATCTCTCAGTTGTCTTCTCTGTAGTATGGATGTACTAAAAGCACTCCAGGAATGCTAGTTTGTAGGACTAGATTTCCTCATTCTCACTAGGAAACACAAACACTATTTCTCTTTGATAATCGATCAGGATCCCCAGTTAACACTGTAAACACCTTCTACACCTGGTTAATGAGGGACTAGAAGCTCTGAATGGCCAGATGGTAGTCTTAACACCTAGCTCAATGGAACCAATATTATTTTTCCTCATGAAAGCCTATATTATCTGTTAACTAACCCCTCTGCATCAATATACTTCCAAGTTATAGGATTAGAAGCAGAAATTCTGGAAGAGATTCAAAATGATACTAGTGAGAGGAGCCACAACTACTTCTAACTTTGGCTCTAGATCCATGATTTCTGCCTAAGAAAGAAACAATACTATATACTGGTAGCTAGTTATAATACTATACTACATCTTGTAAGAAAGGACCCCATCGTATGACTGCATAATTGAGTTTTTAATAGACCATTCTCTCAGGCCACATGCCATCCACTGCTGTATGATAAAGTTAATGACAAGATAGTAAATCCTTTGTTAAAGTGTGAGATTCCATAGTGGTGAATAAAGAATTTAAAGGTCTGTGGATTATTCTAAAATTCTAAAAAAAGGAAGAAGCCATAGAATAAATAAATCTAAAACAATCTTGAAAAAGAATAAAGTAGAAAGTATCACCCTGTCCAATATTAAGACCTACTAATAATTAATTAAATAGTGTGATATCGGTGGAGGGAAAGGCATATAGATAAATATGACAAGAGTCCAAAATTCAATGGGAGAAAAATGCCTTTTCAATAAATGGTACTAGGAAATTTGGACATCCATTGGCAAAAAAATAAAAAGTGAACCTCATATAAAAAACTGTGCCTTATACAAAAATTAACTCAAAATAGATCACAGGCTTAAATGTACAATAAAAACTATAAAATTTTTGGAAAAATAACATGGGAAAAAACCCTTTGGGATCTAAGTCCAGGCAAAGAGTTTTTAGACTTGACCCCTAAAGCATGAACCAGAGAAGGGAAAATTGAACAATTGGACTTTACCAAAATTAAAAACTTTTGCTCTGAAAAACCTTATTAAAAATGACAAAAATATGTTATATTGTGGGGGGGGAATATTTGTAAACCACATATCAAACAAAGGACTATTATCTTAAACTCTCAAAATATAAATAACTCTCAAAACTCAACAGAAAAGAAGGGGAAAAATTGGAAAATAGCCAAAAGCCACGAACAGACATTTCACACAATAAGGATACAGATAACAAGTAGGCATATGAAAATATACTCAACATCACTAATCATTAGGGAAATGCAAATTAAAACTACAATGAGATATCACTATACATATATTAGAATGGCTAAAATAGAAAGCAGTGATAACTCTAAATGCTGTGGAGAATGCAAAGAAACTAGATCTAGCATATATTTTTGGTGAAAAGGAAAACAATACATCCACTTTGGAAAACGGTCTGGCAGTTTCCTATAAAATTAAACATGCAATTCCCATATGACCCAGCAAATGCACGCTTGGGCACTTATCCCAGAGAAATAAAAACTTACATTCACACAACCTATACAGGACTGATCATAGCCCCAAACTGGAAGCAATCCAGATGTCTCTCAATAGGTGAATGGCTAAAGAAACTGATGAATCCATACTACAGAATATTACTCAGCAAGAAAAAGGAATGAACTACTGATATATACAATAACTGGTATTAATTGCCAGGGAATTGTACTAAGTGAAAAGAGCTCTCAAAAGGTCTTGAGATATATGACTCTCAAAAGGTCATATATCATTTTGTTTATATCACATTTTTGAAATAAAATTATAGAGATGGGCAAGAGATTAGTGATTATTTTAAGAATCAGAGATAAAGGTGTGGAAGATAGGTGGGGATGGCTATAAAAGGGCAACATAAGAGATCTTTGTGTTGATAAAAATATTCTATATCTTGATTATATAAACGTCAATATCCTAACTGTGATGGTACTGATGGCAAGAACATGACAACTAGAAAAAGCAAATCTGGATCTATAGCAACTATCCATTCCAGGGAAGCCAAATTCTGTTCTCTCCATGAAAGAATGGTATAGTGCAATCAACCTATATTGATGATTGGCTGGTACTCCAGGTGGAATGGTGCCATATTGAAGTCTCAATACTGGACATTGCTGTTGGCAGGTTAGGCACTCTGCAGAGTTGTTATTCAGATTACCCTTGGTGAAGGGATATTCCCATTGTCAGGTCATACAAAATCCTCATGCAAATGTTTTACTTCGAGTCCACCAAGCAAGCATTACAGTCAAGAAGTATTCTGAATCTCATCCATGTAACTCGTCCCCCTGTCCACTTGATTATTGAGAATCTCCTCTGTAGTGTGTGTTTCTTGTTATGTTGCTTTCTTTCTGTTAGCATTTAACCGTTTGTTGTTGTTTTTTTTAAATTTCTGTATGTCATTTTTTTTCTTTAAGTCACTTTCATGGATCATCCTATTTTTATTTTGTTTTTACTCAATCTGACATTCTTAACTTTTAATAAGGAAACCTTACTCATTCACATTATAGTGAATTACCAAAAGGAAATAAAGTAAATAAGTGTAATGACAAAAAACATGCTAACATGGTTTGTCCACCAACTATTCCCCAAAATAGCATCTTTGTAGGAGACTGCAAACTGTGCCTGAAATTTACAATTTAATGATTATAGCACATTCAAATTTAAAGCTATTGTAAAAATGCTAGTTAGTAAGTTAATTGTTTAGTTTTGAACACAAAATGTAGTTATTGTGATGTTTAAATAACATATTGCATATATTAAAATGTTGCAAGATAATTATGGCTTCATATACCTTTGGAGTTTTCTAACATCATTCACAAGTTCATTTTCATCCTCAAAACCTGAGCCAGAGAGCAGACAGAATGGTATTACCAAACTCATTTTATGAATGAAAAAACTGAGATAAGATCAGTTGGGTATTTCTGTGTGAGACTCAGGAGTGAGGTCTGGGCTGAGCCTTAAGATGGGAAGTGATCAGCATTAAAATGGTACTTAAAGTTATGAAAATGAAAAGGACCCCAAAGGAATGAGTATAGGAAGAAGGGAAGTCAAAGAACTAAGGCTTTGGAGCATTGCAAGATTTAGGTTATCAATTTGCTGAAAACAAACAAGCAAAGGAGGCTGAGAAGGAGCATCTAGACAAATAGATCAGCCTCCTGGGAGGTTATGTGCAGAAATGTTTCAAAGAGGAGGGATTAGCTGTGTGAAGTGTTAATTTGACATATGGGAATGAACCAGGGGGTTTAACAAGTGAAAGTCTTTGATGAATTAGAAAGAAGAAACCTGGTTTCCTCCTTACCAAACAACATCCCAAAGGAGACACACACATAATAGCTATCACACCATATATCTTTCCAGGGGAGCTAGTCAGATTAATTTCAGATTATAATGAATAGTAAATAAGAACTCTGGATTGAATATTTACTCTGTGCCTAATACTGTGTTAGGCATTTAGAAGACATTAACCCATTGACAAAGAAGTTACAACCATCAATTTGTAATTGAAGAAATTACCTGCTGGTTTGCCTATGAAGAAACTGATATTCAGAGAAATCAAATGATTTGTCCAGGTCATTCGATTAATAAACAGTAAAGCCAAAATTTGAATTTAGCTTTTTTAATTTCAAGGTCTATAAATTCTACTATACCACAATTAAATACTGATAGAAATATGTATCTACTCATATGCATGTATCATTATAGCAATAGTTCCAAGAAAGCAAGGAGGATTAAAAAGAGAGACACTGGGGGGAAATTTTTACACTAGGAGAGCCAAAGCCTGCAGGAAAGCCTGTGTCGAAACCAGTTAGTGTTGGTTACTGACCAAAGAACCTGGACATTTTGAAGAAAAAAGAGCTACATTTATAACTAGATCAGGTATCCCTCCACAACATCATTAGGACTGTTCCAGTTAATTAAAGGAAGACAATCTTGCTTCCATTAATACATACTGACTCAATCTTCATGAATTATTAAAGATATAATTCCAGCAATCATTGTCAGAAGTCAGAGCTTCTATCAGTATATCAATATGCATTTTTCTACCCTACAGCTATCTGTACAAGGATGGAACTAGGTTCATTGTATTTAACAATCTCTGTGTCTTTGTCTTTTTCTGTCTTTTTCTGTATATTCCAAAGTCCCTCCCTCCCTCTCTCTCTCTCTCTCTCTCTCTCTCTCTATATATATATATATATATATATTTAGAAAAATCAAGGAATGTATTTAAAATTTCTAAATATATACTTAGAGAATATTGAGAGAATATATTGAGTGAAAGATTGAGCAATTAAAGCTATTTTACTGCTATTGAGAATCTTACTCACAGCTACATAAGTCATTCTCTCATTCTAATCTTGCTACCAACTCACTGAGTAGTACTTTAGTTTTGATTTCCTTTGCAGTTACTTGCTTTAGAAATTTTACTATTTAACAACAAATATAACCCCACTCATGAACAAATGAAACCGATAAAAATGTTTTTTCAGAGCTTTTTTCTCCAATTGCAAATCTTTTTTTTTTTTAAGAATTTATTTATTTATTTGAGAGAGAGGCAGTGAGAGAGAGCATGAGCGAGGAGAAAGTCAGAGGAAGAAGCAGACTCCGCGTGGAGCTGGGAGCCCAATGCGGGACTTGATCCCGGGACTCCGGGATCCATGACCTAAACCGAAGGCAGTCGTCCAACCAACTGAGCCACCCAGGCATCCCTCCAATTGCAAATCTTATACAGTGTTAAAATGCATATGGATAGTATGGATATGACTTACTGATCTTTCTTCTCATTATTCCTGTAAGTCTACTTTTAATTTATTACTTATGAGTTGCTTCCAGTAAGCAAACACTTAGGGCTATTGTAAATATAAAACTAAAGAAAATATAAACTGAAAATATAAGCTTCAGAAAATCACATTCAACCACATCAAACTTTCATTGTAAATTGTATCATAGAGAAAAGTGTTCATTCCTGGCTTTTATAGAAAATATTTCAATAATAGGAAAAGCCAAAGGAAATAGCTTAGGATTATGAATTTGTTGTTGGCATAGTTTCTAAAATTAAAAAAAAAAAAGTGAACTAGCATTTGATTGCCCATTATATGCTATGAACTTTGGTAGATATATCACTGACTTATTCAACAGATATTTATTTATGTAGTTTCCACTATGGACGAGGTGCTATACCAGGCATTATGCATCAGAGAAGAAAGAAAAAGAACCAGAAAATTCACACTTGTGAAGGTTTAATTCCCAAAACAACCCCTACCTTCAGTATTATCTCCAATTTCTAAATGAGAAAATGGAAGCATAGGGAAATTAATCAACTTGTTAAAGTTTGCACATCTAGTAAGTAAGGGGGCAAATAGAATTTTGAATCTAGATTTCTCCAAAATTCCCTCTCCTTTCCACTGTGCTACAAAAAGCTCTTCATTACTACATACCAACTGCCTAAAATTTACAAAATTTATAGATCTGCTTACTCATTCTCTAGAATCAATTTTTTACTTTTTAACACATTACTAATCAAAACAACATAAATGGATTTTTTTTTCTGGACTTAGAGAATTAATTCTAGAATTCAAAAAGTAAACAAGCAAGCATAGTTGGGAAAGTTTCTGAACACCAAGTACAATGAGGGCAAACTAGTCACATCAGACCCCAAAACATAAAATTTCTGCAATAAGAATTATGGTATTGTAATTAAATAAGCCAATAAATGCAAATAGAAAATTTAGAAATAGACCTAATTGCATGTGGACTTATATGAAATATATTACCTGTTTATGGAGAATGTCTTCTTTGGAGAAATTTCTGTTTATGTCCTCTGTCCTCTGCCCATTTTTCATGGAATTATTTGGGTTTTTTGGTGTTGAATTCTATAAATTCTTTTTACATTCTAGATACTAGCCTTTTATTGGATATGTCATTTGCAAATATCTTCTCCCATTCAGTAGGTTGTCTTTTATTTTTCTTGATTTTTTCCTTTGCTGTGCAGAAGATTTTTATTTTGATGTAAAACTGATAGTTCATTTTTTTTGTTGTTGTTTCCTTTGGCTCAGGAGACATATCTAGAAAAAAGTTGCTATGACCAATGTTAGAGAAATTACTGCCTATGCTCTCCTCTAGGATTTTTATGGTTTCAGGTCTCACATATAGGTCTTTAATCCATTTTGAGTTTATTATTGTATATGGTGTGAGAAAGTGGTGCAGTTTTATTTTGCATGTAGCTGTCCAGTGTTCCCAACAAACTTATTGAAGATACTGCCCTTTCCCATTGCATATTCTTGCCTCCTCTGTCTAATATTAATTAACCATATAATTGTTGGTTTCTTTCTGGGCTTTCCATTCTGTTTTATTAATTTATATGTCTATTTTTGTTCCAGTACCATACTGGTTGGGTTTTTTTTAAGATTTTTATTTATTCATTTGAGAGTGAGTGAGCCAGTGAGAGAGAGAACGAGAAGGGGGATAGGCAGAGGGAGAAACAGATTTCTTGTTGAGCAGGGAGTCCAATATGGGGCTCTATCCCAAGACCCCGGGATCCGAACCTGAGCCCAAAACAACTGCTTAACTGACTGAGCCACCCAGGCATCCCAGTACAATACTGTTTTGATTATTACAGCTCTGTAGTATATCTTGATATCTGGGATTGTGATACCTCAAGTTTTGTTCTTCTTTTTCTAGATTGCTTTGGATATTCAGGGTCTTTTGTGTTCCCTACAAATTTTAAGATTTTCTTTTCTAGTTCTGTGAAAAATGCTTTTGGTGTTTGATAAGTATTGTATTAAATCTATAGATTTAGATAGTAGATATTTTAACAATATTTGTTCTTCCAATCCATGAGCACTGACTATCTTTCCATTTGTTTGTATCATATTCAACTTCTTTCATCAATATTTTATAGTTTTCAGAGTACAGGTTTTTTACCTCCTTGGTTAAGGTTATTCCTAGGTATTATATTATTTTTGGTGTACTTGTAAATGGGATTATACTCTTAATTTTTCTTTCTTTTGCTTCTTTATTAGTGTATAGAAATGCAATGGATTTCTGTATGGTGACTTTGTATCCTGTGACATTAATGAATTCATTTATCAGTTAATAATTTTTTGGTGGAATCTTTAGAGTTTTCTATATGTAGTTTCATGTCATCTGCAACTAGTGAAAGTTTTACTTCTTCCTTACCAATTTGGATGCCTTTTATTTCTCTTTCTTGTCTGATTGCTGTGGCTAGGCCTTCTAGTTCCATGTTGAATAAAAGTCATGAGAGTTGACAACCTTGTCTTGTTCCTGACCTTAGGGGAAAATTTCTCAGTTTTTCACCATTGAGTGAGTTTTTCTTATATGTGGGTTTTTCTTATATGGATTATACTATGTTGAGGTATGTTCCCTCTAAACCTACTTTGTTGAGGATTTTTATCATGAATGGGTATGTACTTTTTCAAATGCTTTTTCTGCATCTATTGAGATGATCATATGGTTTTTATCCTTTCTTATGTTTATGTGATGTATCACATTGGTTGATTTGCAAATATTGAACCACCCTTGCATCCCAGGAATAAATCCCACATGCTCATGCTGAGTGACTTTTTAAATATATTGTCAAGGATATTTGTATCCATGTTCATCAGAGATATTGGCCTATAGTTCTCTTATGTTGTAGTGTCTTTATGTGGTTTTATTATCAGGATAATAATGCTGGCCTCATAAAATGGATTTGGGGAAGAATAGGTGTTAATTCTTTTTTAAATGTTTGGTAGAATTCACCTATGAAGCTATCTGGTCATGGACTTTTGTTTGTTCAGAGTTTTTTGAGTGCAGATTCAATTTAATTGCAGGTAATCAGTCTGTTCATATGTTCTGTTTCTTCCTGATTCAGTTTTGGGAGATTACATGTTTCTATTTCTTCCAGGCTGTCCAATTTGCTGGCATATAATTTTTAATAATAATATTTTGTAATCCTTTGTATTTCCATAATGTTGGATGGTATTTCTCTACTTTTATTTCTAAATTTATTTATTTGAGTGCCCCCTCCCCAACACACACACACACACACACACACACACACACACTATTTAATGGGTCTTGCCAAAGGTTTATCAATTTTGTTGATTTTTTTTCAAAGAACCACCTCCTGGTTTCATTGATCTGTTCTAGTAGTTTTTGGTTTTTGTTTTCTGTTTAGTTTCTATTTTGTTTATTTCCACTCTAATCTTTATTATTTCCTTCCTTCTACTTGTTTTGGGTTTTCCTTAATCTTCTTTTTCCTGTTCCTTTAAGTGAGAGGTTGTTGTTCATTTGAAATGTTTATTGCTTCTTGAGATAGACCTGTATTGTTATAAACTTCCCTCTCAGAACAGCATTTGCTGTATCCCAAAGATTTCAGACCACTGTGTTTTCATTCTCATTCGTCTCCATGTATTTTTTTTTGTTTGTTTCCTCTTTGATTTCTTGGTTGACCCATTCACTGTTCAGTAGTATGTTATTTAACCTCCATGTATTTGTGTTCTTTCCAGATTTTTTTCTTGTACTTGATTTCCTTGTTTCATAGCATTGTAGTTAGAAAAGATGCATGGTGCCACT
This sequence comes from Mellivora capensis, assembly GCA_004024625.1. Taxonomy (NCBI): domain Eukaryota; kingdom Metazoa; phylum Chordata; class Mammalia; order Carnivora; family Mustelidae; genus Mellivora; species Mellivora capensis. Next base: position 54,433 of record PISX010008898.1, read on the forward strand.
TCAATCTTTTTAAGTTGGTTGAGATTTATTTTGTGGCCTAACCTGATCTCTTCTGGAGAATGTTCCATGTGCACCTGAAAAGAATGTGCATTCCTCTGTTTTAGGATGGAATGTTCTGAATATATCTGTCAGATTCATCTGGTCCAATGTGTTATTCAAAGCCCCTGTTTCCTTACTGATTTTCTGTTGGATGATCTTTCCAGTGATGTATGTGGGGTGGTAAAGCCCCCTACTATTATTGTATAACTGTTGATTTCTTCCTTTGTGTTTGTGAATAGCTGTTTTATGTATTTAGCTGTTCCCATATTGGGTGCCTAAATATCTGCAATTGTTATATCTTCTTGTTAGATTATTCCCTTTATTATTATGTAGAGTCCTTCTTTGTCTCTTGTTACAGTCTTTCTTTTAAAATCTATTTTGTCTTAAATAAGTGGTACTACCTCAGTTTTCTTTTCACTTCCATTTGCAAGATAAATTCTTTTCCATCCCTTCACTTTCAGTCTGCATGTGTGTTTAGGTCTGAAATGAGTCTCTTGTAGGTAGCATATAGGGGGGCCTTGTTATTTTATTCACTCCATCACCCTATGTCTTTTGATTGGAATATTCAGTCCATTTACAACAAAGCAATTATTGACAGATATGTACTGATTGCCATTTTGTTCCTTGTTTTATGGTTGTTTTTGTAGTTCTTCTCTCTTCCTTTCTTCTCTTGCTCTCTTCTGTCATGGATTGCTGGCTTTCTTTAATGCTATATTTGAATTCCTTTCTCTTTATTTTTTGCATATCTTTTACTGGTTTTTTATTTGTAGTTATCATTAGGTTCGTATAGCATCTTATGCATACAGCAGTCTATATTAGGTTGATGTTGCTTAAGTTTGAACCCATTCCTTAACTCCTCTCCTCTCCACATTTTAGTTGTATGATGTTGTAATTTTCATCCTTTTGTTCTGTGAAACTCTTGATTGATTTCTACAGATATACTTAATTTTACTGCTTTTCCGCTTCCTATTTTTCTTACTCCTGCTTATGATCTTTCCTTTCCACTCCCTTTTTCATTTCTTGTAGGACCCAGTTTCGTGGTCATGAATTTCTTCAACTTTTGTTTGTTTGGGAAACTCTATTTCTCCTTCTATTCTGAATTATTGCTTTGCTGGATAGAGTATTTTTTTATTTAATTTTATTTTTTCAGTGTTCCAAGATTCATTGTTTATGCACCACACCCAGTGCTCCGTGCAACAGGTGCCACCCCAATACCCACCATCAGGCTCACATGTCCCCCCCACCCACCCTCCAAAACCCTCAGTTTGTTTCTCAGAGTCCACCATCTCTCACACTTTGTCTCCCCCTCCGATTTCCCCCAATTCACTTTTCCTTTCCTTCTCCTAATGTCCTCCATGTTATTCCGTATGCTCCACAACTGAGACTGTATGATAATTGACTCTCATTGCTTGACTTATGGATAGATTATTCTTGGTTGAAAGTTTTTTTTTAGTTTCTGCACTTTGAATATATCATGCCACTCCCTTTGGGGCTGCAAAATTTCTGCTGAATTATCAACTGATAGCTTTTTGGGGTTTCTCTTGTATGCAACTGTGGTTTTTTGCAGCTTTTAAAATTCTTTCTTTATCACTACTTTTTGTTTAAAATTACTATGTGTCTTTGTGTGAACCTTGGGTTGATTTTGTTGGTGGTTCTCTGTGCTTCCTACATCTGAATTTCTGTTTCTTTCTCCAGATCTGGGAAGTTTTCAGTTATTATTTCTTCAAATAAATTTTCTGCCCCCATTTCTCTTTCTTCTTATTATGGGATCCCTATAATGTAAATATTATTATGCTTGATGGTTTTGCTGAGCTCTCTAAGTCTGTTTTCATTTATTATTATTAATTTTTCTCTCTTGTTCAACTTGATTACCTTTCATTACTCTGTTCTCCAGATCACTTATCAATACTTCTGTTGCCTCTAGTCCACTATTTATTATGTCTAGTGTATTTTTTAATTTCAGTTATTAAGTTCTTCATCTCTGATTCATTCTTTTTTATGTTTTCTATCTCTTTATTGAGCATCTCAACGAGGTCCTCCACTCTTTTCTCAAGTCCAGTGAGTAGCTTTGTGAACATTACTTTAAATTCTCTCAGGGAAATTAATTATCTCTGTTTCATTTAGCTCTATTGTTGTGATTTGTCCTTTTCTTTCATGGGTCTGAGGTCTGGTCCCCCTTTCATTAGTGGGCCAGTCTGGGGCTGCCTTGGGCTTGCGCAGAGTCAGACCACGTGCTTGCCAAAAATGTGGTAGCAATGAACTGCTGATTGCTTTCCCTGTGTTGCCTCCTAAGAAGCTTTCATTGGTGGGTGGGGCCTGCAGTCAGAGTAGATGTCTGCCCACAGCCTATAGCTAGGGCTTCAGTTAGACTGGTATGTGTGATTATCTTCCTCTTTCCCTGGGGAAGGAGTCACTTTGGAGTGGTGGTGGGCCCTGCCAGGGCTGCTTGCAACCTGCCAGGTTTGTGGCACTGCTTTGGATGGGCTCTAGCTAAGGGCATATTGGAAGGAGCAAGTCTGCAGGAGAACAAGGGGGCAGTTGACAAAGTTTGTGCAGGTCTACTCTGGGAGGGGACCTGGAGCAGTGGCCTACATGGAGGGGGTTTGTCTTCAGGAGAACATGGGGGAGTGCCCTGTTAGTAAGTTAGGTAGGCACTATAGTAGTTCCTGCCAATATCCATGTATCCAGGCTTGGATTGGGAGGAGTGGGGACAGGGGAAGGAAATGGCATCTGCCAGTTTCTTTGTTCCTAGAGAAGTCTCCAAATGATCTCTGCCCTTCCAGCATACACTCTGAGATTATTGAACAAATACTCCTCCTGTATACCCCAGGCATTTTCAAACTGCTGCTACTATGCTGCATCTCTAAGAGGTTGTTTGTTGTGCTATCTCATCAAGGGCAGGGACTATTTCCTTTCACTCTTTGGGCTCTCCAAAAGCCAAACTCCACTGATTTTTAAAGTTCCAGATTAAGCCCTGCTGATCAGAAGAACAAATGAAATTATGCCCCCTCTGGTTTTCAAAGCCATAGGTTATGGGGATTTGTTTTCCCTGTGCAGGTTCCTTAGTGTGAGAATCTATTTCTCTCCCTTCTCCATGTCTACGACCTCCTTCCCTCTGGTGGACAGTCTCTTGGGTACATACAGTTCCTGGCCAAGTCTCCACACTTCCTACCCTCTTCAGAATCCTCTCTTCTATTCATTTGGCTGTGGCAAGTCTGTTCTCCCAGTCTTTGGGTCATTTTTTGAGTTTTTTACATTGATGTGGGTGTTATCTAGCTGTATCCATGGGATGAGGTGAGCTTAGAGTCCTCCTACTTTGCCATCTTCCCCTCAACTCATTGAATAGATTTGGAAAGACGTCAGCTATTAATTTTATTAGTGTTCCCTTGAATGTAAAAATATTTTTTTCTTTGTCTTTGTCTTTCAACATTTGACTATGATGTGCCTGGGTCTGGATCTCTTTGTGTTTATCCTGTCTTTGTGTTTATTGGGTTTGTCGAACCCCTTGGATATATAGATTGATGTTTTACATCAATTTGGGAAGTTTTCAGCCACCATTTCTCCAACTACTTTTTCTTCCTCTTCTTCTTTCTTTTCTCCTTCTGGTATTCTTATTACACATATTACACATTTTTAAGGCAACCTCTGAGGTTCTCTTTATTTTTCCTCTTTGTTCTTTAGATTGCATAATCTTTATTAATCTATCTTCAAGTTCATAGATTTTCTTCTGTAAACTCAAATCAACTTGTGGGCCCGCTAGTAACTCTTCATTTCAGCTATGTGTTTTCCAAATTTTGAATTTTCATTTGGTTCTTTTTAAAATAATTTCTACTATTTGGTGTGACATTATCATTATACCTATCTTTAATTCATCAAAAATGGTTTCCTTTAGTTTAGACATATTTCTATAGCTTCTTTAAAGTCTTTGTCTGATAAGTCCAATATTTAGACCTCCTCATGGGTGGTTTTTACTATATGCTTTTGTTTTTGAGTATGGGTCACACTTTCCTGTTTCTTTTCACATCTCCTAATCTTCTGCTAAAAGCAGGAAATTTTTGATAATATACTGTAGCCACTCTGAATTCTGATTCATATATCCCATGTTTGTTGATATTGTTTGGTTGTTTATTTTTTAGTGACTTGACTAGACTACTTTGCTGAAGTCTATTTTCTCCAGAGTGTACAGTTTCTGACATCATTCTGAAGGCAGTGCAACCTGGGGCCCACATATAGTCTTCCTGAGCACCAGAAAGTGACTGGTTTTAACTTGCTTTCCTTAACTATCTTTTTTGCTGATATCCCCATTAAGTTTCTGGTTGGTTTTCTTTATTGGTATCATATGTCACTCTTAACATCCCCTAATTGCTAGATAATTATTCCATTTAAAAAATAATTGTTAAATAAATTTTCACACAGTCTCCCCCAATTGAAGTTAGATGTTTTGTCAAGGGCAGTTGTTGTCAGGAAGTTTCTTTTATATACGTATTTCAACTGATAAATGATAGATATAGAATGTTACCATTCTAATGAATGAATGGATATACACAATGAATGCCAAAGGCTGTTAAAATAATAAAAACTGTCAACCAGTTGTTTTGTATCTCCAGGTTGAAAAACACCTTTTTCGCCTTTGAAGTATTCTTGTAAAAGGGGGAGAAAGAGCCTTAGTAACATTCTAGACCTAACTATAATGTTTTTGGATAAATATAGAAAAATTTGTTAAATGACACCATGAGACTATAATCAACATCTCAATGTTGGCAGTTCTAGGACAAATCATTCACTTTTTTTAAGGAAATAAATCAAGAAGTAGAAGAAAACAGATGGGAAGAAGAAACCTACAGATTATTAAAGACCTAAGAGACTGATATTAATGGATCTTCTGTAGATCCTGATTTTAGCAAATTGTAAAATAAAATGTGGCACTCAAGGAAATTTTAACACTGATAAAATGTTGTATATCATTATGTAATTATATTTAATTATTTTAGGTATAATAATCTTATAGTGATCTATGTTTTCAAAACTATTCTTATGTTTAGAGATATATGATGAAATATTTACAGATAAAATAAGTTATTATACATGCACTTCAAAATGATCCAGAGATAGAAAATGTGTAAAGATAATAATGAAGCAAAATTGGTAATGAGTTGATAATTATTGAAACTGGCAATGAAATGATTCATGGCTTCTTTATGTTATTTTGAAATTTTCCACAATAAAAAGTTTAAAAATAAGCAACACATATTTACCAACCATACACTCATCACCATGTTAACCAATGTGGAACAATAAAAGAACTATAGATTATGATTTTGAACTACAAGAACTTTTGCTCTAATTCAGGTGAGAAGGTTAAAGTTATAAAACAATAAAAATCAATGGAATTAAAAATTAAAATACATGATGCAGATTATAGGCATCCAGAGGAGAATTAAATTCCTAAGACTTGAAGAAGTTAGAAGATAAGAGATTCAAGCTGGTATTTTAAGAGATGAGACAAAGCTGAACAGAAAAGAGCTTTGGCAGTTTACTAGATTCTGTAAAGGTTAATAAATAAAAATCTCCTCTTACTATTTTGCTTGGGATATACTGCCCAATAATCCATCCCTGCACTCTCAAAGGTAAACTAAGAAGGTTTAAAGATTTAGGAATTCTTCCTTGAATTAATCTCTGAATATTAAATTATGGAAATTACATCAAGTACGCATAGTCCTTTTGTCATCATACTTTAAAGGTCACCTCTTATTCTCTTGAAGAGAAACTGTCTCTTCTCAGTAAAAACCAAACCAAAATACATATTTCAAATAAAAGTAAAGATGGAAGGTCTTTCCCTGCACATGCTGCCACTTTCCAAAGGAAATCATTCCATAAGTTAGCCAGGAGTTAAATATAACCTTAAAAAAAAGGTATCATTGGGACACCTGGGTGGCTCAGTTGGTTAAGGGGCTGCCTTTGGCTCAAGTAATGATCCCAGCATCCTGGGATCAAGTCCCACATCGGGCTCCTTGCTCGGCAGGGAGCCTGCTTCTCCCTCTGCCTCTGCCTGCCACTCTGTCTGCCTGTGCTCGCTCTCTCGCGCTCTCTCTCTCTGACAAATAAATAAATAAAATCTTAAAAAAAAAAAAGAAAAGGGTATCATCTTTTTTGCTGAATGCTATGCTTTTTATTGAGCCTGGTTCATTATAGGCTTTAAGTAAATATTTGTTGATTCAATTCTGAGTGAAATTAAGGAGAAAAAAGTTAACAGAAGAATGAGCACGGGATAGTTCAAAAATTAACAAAATATAAAAAGATGTTTATAATTAAAATATGCAAATTTTCAAATATTAAATAATTTGACAAAATGTGATGAAGCAGGAACTTTCATATACAGGAAGTAGAAGCACAAACTAAAGAGCAATTGGGCTCTATTTATTAAAGTTAATAATCTTTTAGCCACATTTGCAATTCATGAATCAGAAAACCTTTAAAAAACTGTCACAATTTCAGATATTTAGAATTATTTTATTTTAGAATTATTTAAAACCCTCTAGAAGACCAAATTATTTAAAATATTGTTTATTTTTAAGAAAGAAAGCACTATCATATCACTACCAAATTTTTACTACGAGTGGTAGGTTCTTCAAATTTTGTTTAAAAGTATTCTCTCTGGTTAACATCTGCTTCAATCCAGCTACATTGTAGTAGAATTGAATAATTGAAGGATCATCAGAATGTCAACTTTTGTATTCTGTGCACAAGATGAAAAGCTGTAATTTAGTGCTACCTTTTCACTAAACTGGATATAAGAAATAGTGTGTTTAAAGCTAACATTCAGTATTATACACAAAAAACACATACTGGAAGTCACAAAGCATGTAAGGGATTATTTCGAATAATCTTATTATTTAGAATTATTTAGAATAATAACCTATTTGGAGTTGCCTATTTTCTGTGTATCTTGTGATTTTGATAACACTGACTGGAATGACAAGGTCATTTTTGCGTGTTCATTTAGATTTTTACACTAAAAGAAAAGGTACTAACACTTCTACTCCCACTTCTGAGCCCAAGCCGATCATTCATAAGATGTTACAATCTATACAATCTTTGCTGGTTTGGAGAAAGCATATTAAAAAAAAAAAACCTGCCACATTGTCAAGTAAAACAAATTACATTTAAAAATTACAGCTATTTCCTAGCTCATGCCATTTTAGTGAATTTTGCTCAATATTATGCCTGCAGTTGCTCAGCTGTAATTTGCAAAGCTAGTGTAGAGGGAACAAAGAGCTGTTTTACGACTGTAAGAAGTGATGTCATGCTGGGTAAATAGATCCAGAAGATTATTCCACTCCAAAAGGGCTTTCAAATGTGAAATAAGAAGGGAAGTGAATGAACTTAAGACATTACTCTACAGAGAAAACAACCTTAACAAGGAACTTAGGCAAAAATGTCTCTGAAGAAAGAAAGCGTTGCATTATGAGGGCTCACAAACAGATGCTTGAAGCAAAAAGCACCCATCCAAGCTAGAGTTTGTGAGGGTCAAGGGCAGAGGTCTACAAATAGTAGCTCATGGGCAACATCCAGCCTGTGGGCATGATTACTTTGCATGTTTAATTGAGCAAGTATTTAAAAAATCAGATTTCACATAAAATGTTATATTTTTAACTTCTTTTGGGAAAAAAAAAGTCCATGTTCTTCAATCATAGAATAACATTTGATATAATGACATAGAATGGCACTAAAACAATTGAGTGCCATGAATGGCAGTTGCCCCTCACAGAGAGGATACCTTCCTCCCATTATCCATTATCCACAGTCCTTGCTTTACCACTACTCCAAATTATTTCATCATGTAAATTAGAAAGAGCTGCTTTTTCTCAATTTACTACTATCACCCAGAAAATTTTCTTAATAGATATACTCATCTATTACAAACTGTGGTTTATAGCACAAATGTGAACAGAGTTCCTTGGAATTGCTCAATGCAGTCTGCCCAGTGGTGTATGGAGGCATAATGATGGGTCACTCACTCATGGCACCTGCTTTTAGGGGACTTAGAATAACATGGGATGAAATGAATAAGACAAAACCAGAGCAACACAGGATCTATTATTTCAACACTCACATCACGATTAGCATATTCTCTCTTCTTTTTTTTTTCCTTCCTCCTTCTTTCCTTCCCTCCTTCCTTCCTTCTTTCCTCCTTCTTTCCTTATATCCTCCCTCACTCCCACCCTCCTTCCCTTCATCGCTCTCTTCCTTCCCCCACAAACTTATCTAGTTATTAACAAAATATTTAAAATAGGTAAAAAATAATTGATCTATTGTTCATTTAAATTTGCTAAGAGACCAAACCAAAACATTATCAGTAGTCTTGTGTGACTCAAAGATCATGAATAAATAAGTTTCCTCCTAGAAACTATTTCAGAAGCAGGAGGAAAAAAAGTACGTAAAATATGTCTCTCTTACATAGTACCTCAAAGAATATCAATTTTTCTTTCAAACAATTATCAATATGTTTTCTGAGGGAGTATCTGAGAGGATAGGAAGAAGACATTTTCCTGAAGTATATCTATCTTGACTATAAAGTACCCAAATCTTACCTTCCAAAACTTAAGAACAAGAAATAAGGTTTAAAAAATTAGAAGAAGAAAAAAACAATAGCAATATTCTTTGGCTTATTTGTTTTGCTTTCTTCTCTCTTCCGTCAGAGATAACATATAAGCTTTTCAGTGAGGGCTTACCTGAACACCCAAGCTGAAGTTGATCTCCCATTTTTCTCTATGTCATGATCCTACTTGTTTCCTTCATAGTTCTAACTATGCGTATATTTGATCAATTTATTCAGCACATTTGTTGAGTGCCTGCCACATGTCAGACTACTGTGGGCACTGGGAAGAGCAAGGTAAATCTTCCTGCTGAGGTCTCACTATCTACTGTGAAGATACACAAACAACAGACAGGCACATAAGTAAAATCATTATCTACTGGGGTAAATGCATTATCTACTTAGTTCATATTTCTATTTTTCCGTCCCACTAGCCTGTGTCTACATGTATTTTGTCTTCTACTATATCCCAGCACCAAGGACCATTCTGGCACATTCTCTGACTAAGTGGCTGAATGATTTTACTAACATTTTTATTTTAGTGAAATGAATTTCTGTGATAACGTACAAGTAATGGACCCAGAATATTAGTGATTGCAGGTAAGTATAACCTATGTGAGTGGTGAGGGGTTTATACCTGATACATTTGAGTTCAGGTAATGATTAATTACATTATAAAAAAAAAGATTTTTGGAAAATAAATGAAGAAAATGCTTCTACTGCTCAAATATCGCCATGACTAATACCTCAGTGCTTATTTTTCCAGAGCTTATTGTGTGAAATAAATATTTATAAAAATATGTATTTCTTTAACAAAATAATGTCATACTATACATGCTGCCTTGAAACCTGCTTTTTTAAAAAAATCAATAATGGCTACTTTTACATTTCAATAAATACGATGAGGCTTTACTCTATTTCCTCCTGAAAACTTGACAGCTCAGTGAGTACAATCCAATAGGTAATCATTCTGACTCATAACCAAGCCAAACAAAAATTTATGAGCCATGATCTGTTTGTACATTTCAGATTTTAAAACAGTATACATTTTTAAAGGGAAAGGGGGAGGAGAGGAGATAATATACATCCACTGAAGCAAATCAGGGAGCAAACTAATACTATTGCTATTTCATGAGAATAACCAACCCCCAGGCACTCAAGTGGTTATTATCCTAGACGGAAGGTCAGTTCTAACATTTCTCTACTTGAATTGTTTGTTTACTTGTACCCATATTGTTCCAGAAGAAAATTTCAAGTGAAATGTCACCATCAATACTTCTCTACTTGAAGTATTCTCTTTAATAATTTATCCATATGCCATATTTCTCTGGGGATAAAAGCACTTAGGGTGGGTAACAAAGATGTGTACATACATAAGAAGAGTATAAATAAGAAAAATATAGGTCAAAAAAGAAATAGAGTCAAGAATTAAGTTAGAAAACAAAATATATCTATTCTAGAAATATGTCAACAATGTTATTTATAAAATAGAATGGAAAAATACATTTTATTAATATTGTTAGTCTAGGTATAAGATATGAGTATTCTTTCTTAAAATGTTGCCATGTGTTTATTAACAGGAAACCAGTGGGGGAAAACCTCATGTGTTACTAGAATGAGTAACAGTGGAATTTACTTGAGGGATGGGTGACATATTAGGATCTCTTTCAAATCTAATTGTTTCATTCTCTTTTGCATGCTGCCCTTGATTGCCTGGCCTTCCCAGAGCTTTTTGATCCTGAGAGTTATTATTTTGGGGCAGCTATGCCCTTTCATCTGAAACTACCAAATTCCCCTACATCCTCATTTTGAAGAACTGCCTGGCAGAAGGAAAGCAATGACCAAGCAAAGAGAGCAATTCTTACAAAGGATTGACCCTGCCAATCTCCCTTGCCTTGGATTCGGCTTTATTCCATCTATTTTTATTCTAACCTTTGATAAATCTCATCTCTGTTATCCCTGGTTATTACCAGATAGAATGAAGGAGAGGGGCAACTGGACAATTAAAATCCCTCTAGCTTCTTGACCCTGATTAGCGGACCCTGTTGGAAAATGGGTCTTCAAGGATTTATAGTCAATTCTACCAAACATAAGTGGGATGCTATATACTGACTATTTGTGTCCCCCCCAAACTCATATGTTGAAATCTAGTCTCTAATGTAATGTAAATATTGGGATAGTCTTTGGGAGATGATTAGGTGAGGAAGATGAAGGCCTCATTAATGGGATTAAAAGAGACCCTGCAGAGTTCCCTCGCCCTTTCTGGCATGTGAGACAGCAAAAAGAGGGCCCTGTATGAACCAGGAACCAGGCTTTTGCCTGACACTGAATCTGCCAGCACCTTGATCTTGGACTTCTCAGCCTCCAGAACCATGAAAAACAAATGTTTGTTGTTTGTAAGCCACCCAGTCTAGGGACTTTGTTATAGCACTCTGAAGTGACTAAGAACATCGTAGACGTTCCAGATCACTTCTAATACTATATCTTGTCCTTACTAAAAGTAAGGGAAAAAATTAATACGTATAATACTAATCAAAATTTATTGTCATAGTTGGTATGAATAAGAGTGTGGTTGAAACAGCAATGAGAACACATATCACACTTGTCACCTGTAAGAAGGGGGGACATGAGGAGGATGGAGGATGACAGGATCCTGTCCACTGTACACTTTAATTTTATTTTATTTTCATTTGAAGCAACTCAAAATTAATAAGATCTAATAAAGAAACAAGGATGGAAGGTGGCAGGAAGGAAAGATGAAAGGATAAAAGGAAGGCACGAAGGAAAGAGGGGGAAAAGAAAAGAAGAGGGAGGAAGGGGGCAGCTATAACATGCAAAAATTAAATATCTCAATGTGGAAAATGGAAGGAAAAGGAGAAGCTTTTATATATTACTTGACTGTCAGTGCCAAATTCTCATTTTTGTGACTAATTATAATATATATTATATAGATTACATGAGCTAATCTATTATGCACTTATAACCAGAGACGGAAACTAAAAACAGTGAGTTATTCCTGTTCAGAATGAAAGTGCCAGGTCACATGATAAATATATCTATTTGTGAGTGGCTTTCTACAGACTAGCATGCCAAACAGTGCACCATCTGTGCACTCAGAATAAACCCAGCTGAATTGTAAGAGTAACCTTCAACTTTTAACAGAGACTATTATTTCAGGCAACATTCTTAAATCTAACTCTTTTCTTCAGATTGTACCTCCTTTGTTTGTCCACATTATAAAACTCAAAACTTCAGTTTGCAACTCCAACTATAAACCTTCTGAGCCAATACAAACGTGCAGCAACTCACAAGGGCCTCTTCAGCGCTTCTTTCCAGTCATGCGATAACCCCCAAACCTATTTCTTTTCCTCTTTCTTCTTGCAAAACAGAGACAAGGGATGGCTCTTGTGAAAGACTCCAAAGAATGAAAGTAACATAGCCAGCTAGGTCTCTCAGTGCCGCTAACACATGACAGCTTTCACAAACCAAAGACATGTGGAATGTAAATTTATTTCTATTTCAAATATTTTCTCAGTGGTAAATCTTTAAGAAAGACTTGGGAGAAGTGGCCAGGAAGCCAATTTCTGTGTTTTCTCATTTCTGTGATGTAAGTATTCCCACCATGACTGATTCCCAACAACCAACTCTTTACACTCAGGGGCGAGTTACCCTCTTCAGCATTCCTTGTCCGTTCTCTGCTTTGTGCTCACAACTATCATTTCACTTCGGCCATCAGTGTTTCCAATTGAATATAGCAACGACTCCACCCCAGATTCAGTCCCTGAACCCTCCATCTATCCTCAGCAATGCAGCCAGAAATATATTTCTAAAATGAAAAGGTTCTTGGGGAGTGTGGGTGGCATGATTGGGTAAGTGCTGGACTCTTGATTTCCACTCAGGTCATGATCTCAGGGTAGTAAGATAGAGAAACTTGTTGGAATCCACTCTGAGCACAGAGTCTACTGAAGACTTTTTCTCTCCCTCTTCCTTTGCCCCTTCCCCTGCTCGCTCGCTCTCAAATAAATATTTTTTTAAAAAAAGGCAAAGGTTCTGGATCAACGTGATTCACTGTCTTCAGACAAAGCCCAAAGACCTACCACAGCCTTAGATCATTCTTTTTTATTTGACCCATATCTATATTTTACCTACCCACAGTGATTGGCTTGAAGTTCCTTGAAAATTACCCCACATGTCTCTGTATATTTGTGTACCCCATAGTTTATTTTGTTACTAGTGCCTTTGTTTTGGTTATTTCATATCCTCAAGACATCTTTCCTTCCTCCTCATCATGGTAATTCAAGGATGTTCTGTTGGAGTACACTCCTTTCAAGCATTCCCAAAATATAGTTCCTAAAACAAACTTATATGATGACACTCAAAATCCTGTATTGCAACTATTTGTTCACATGTTTACCTTCTCAATAGACTGTGAACTTCTTTGGGAAAGAAGCCACATTTACTTTTCAGTTGTAAAGGAACATAGTTGAAATATTTATGTCATGTCTATAAACTGAAAATATTGTCAGTTTTGAGTATCTATCTTTATAATGTGTTCACTGACAGAATGAAGTTAGCAGGATTGAGTGTAAAATAAATATTTTTAAATGTTTCAAATTTTGCCATTTTGCATCAACGTATGCCTTTTTTGGTATTTCTTTTAGAAAACAAACAAACAAAAAAGTGTCTGAAAGTACACATTAGATTTGCAGATGATCCTAAGCTAAGAATGTATATCACCCTGGACTTATGCCTTAGAATTCAAAACAATTTTAATAAAGATAAACCAGCAAAAGTAAAACTTAGCAGGGACAAGTTTAGTGTGGCATACTTGGGATTAAAAAAAAACAAAATTACGCAAAGTGAAGAAAATAGAGGAATCATAATAAGCTGCATATGTATAAAAATACTGAATTTTAAAAAGCATAAAACAGCATTGTATAAACAAGAACAGAACTTTAATATTCAGTCATGTTTTGATTAATTCAACAAACATTTCTTGACAGTCTGATCTATACAAAGCACCAACTGGATACTGATCATTTATGAGTTGATACTAAGGAAGAACTATGTCCATTTAATCTACTTTTTTTTTTTAAAGATTTTTTATTTATTTGTCAGAGAGAGGGAGAGAGAGAGAGCGAGCACAGGCAGACAGAATGGCAGGCAGAGGCAGAGGGAGAAGCAGGCTCCCTGCTGAGCAAGGAGCCCAATGTGGGACTTGATCCCAGGACACTGGGATCATGACCTGAGCCGAAGGCAGCCTCTTAACCAACTGAGCCACCCAGGCATCCCCATTTAATCTACTTTTAATAGACCACCAGAACAGTCCTTTAAGAAATACTCCTAAATGATGAGAATGAGGAAATGGCAATAAACCATATAATAAGAACTGGCCAGGTTTTCCCTCTATTTTTGAGTCTGTAACTTTTAAAGAGACATGAAAAATTTGAAAAAAGTTCAAAGAAATCATAAGGAATCCACAGCATTGATTTAAAGTTTAAAGCAATTATCTTTAAAAAAGAAATAAAGAAGAATTTGTATTATTTAAATGGAGAAGGAAGGATGAGGACCACAATCCTTTATCTGAAACCTTTATAAAAAAATATGTTCCAGACTTCAGAAAATTTGAGATTTTTAAAAGTTAACACCTGTGTATCGATTATAATACGTAAACCAACTCTATCCTACAACATCCCTCAGCAGGGTCTAGGGCAGGACTGCAAACACTTCCATATTTCTGTAGTCAAACCTATGATTTGTCTTATCAAGTGGGATAAAGAAAGACTACACACAGCTTCATGTAGGTTCAGGCCAGATCAGATTTTGCAATCAAATGAGTAACCAATAAAATTTCAGCTTTCAGAGCTTTTTGGATCTCAGACTTGACTTTGTCTTGCTGATATACAGTATGAGAGATTTGGGTTCAGGAAAGCTTTTAAGCTTTGAAAGGTTTATTTGCACTTACTTGTAGATGGAGTTATTTCAGAGAGATGTTTTCTATTTAAAGTGCTTCTGGGGCAGCTGGGTGGCTCAGATGGTTAAGCGTCTGCCTTCAGCTCAGGTCATGATCTCAGGGTCCTGGGATCGAGCTCAGCAGGGAGCCTGCCTCCCCCTCTCTCTCTGCCTGCCTCTCTGCCTACTTGTGATATCTCTCTGTCAAATAAATAAATCTTAAAAAAAAAATGAAGTGCTTCTTGATGTGATGAGCCCTGGGTGTTACACACAACTAATGAATGATTAGACATATCAAAACTAATGATGTGGGATGCCTGGGTGGCTCAGTTGGTTAAGCAGCTGCCTTCGGCTCAGGTCATGATCCCAGCGTCCTGGGATGGAGTCCCACATCGGGCTCCTTGCTCGGCAGGGAGCCTGCTTCTCCCTCTGCCTCTGCCTGCCACTCTGTCTGCCTCTGCTCGCTCTCTCTCTCTTCCTCTCTCTCTGACAAAATAAATAAAATAAATTTTAAAAAATTAAAAAAAAAATTCTTAAAAAAAACTAATGATGTACTATATGTTTGTTAATTAAATATAAATTTTTAAAAATCAAATGTTTCTTCAACATTAAATAAATGTAGCCAAGAGGAAGTATCACTTCCCAAGATCTCATCATCTCGCAATTACTTTGCATTTTCCTTATGTAACACCATTTCTTCTCCACTCTTGCCTAGAACAGTTTTTCCTCCTCTCCCAGTGACTCACATCATTCATAAAACCATTCCAGATCAGCACCTCTGGATCTACGAAGTGTAAACCCTTCAGAATCTGCTTTGCCCTTTCTCTTTTACCCAGGCTTCAACCTGGACTTCAGTCCACTATGTTATGTCTCCACATACATCCGACAGCTTCTTCCTCATTGATGGTCTGGGGTTTTACACGTGACCATAAAGTAAGGAAAATTATGTGTGTTTCAAGACAAGGGTAAATTTTATTTTATTTATTTATTTTTTTAATTTCTTTTCAGCGTAACAGAATTCATAGTTTTTGCAACACACCCAGTGCTCCATGCAATGTGTGCCTTCCATAATACCCACCACCTGGCTTCCCCAACCTCCCAGCCCCTGCCCCCTCGAAACCTTCAGGTTGTTTTTCAGAGTCCATAGTCTCTCATGGTTCATCTCCCCCTCCAATTTCCCTCAACTCCCTTCTCCTCTCCATCTCCCCATGTCCTCTGTGTTATTTGTTATGCTCCACAAATAAGTGAAACCATATGATATCTGACTCTCTCTGCTTGACTTATTTCACTCAGCATAATCTCTTCCAGTCCCGTCCATGTTGCTACAAAAGTTGGGTATTCATCCTTTCTGATTGAGGTATGATACTCCATAGTGCATATGGACCACATCTTCCTTATCCATTCGTCCGTTGGAGGGCATCTTGGTTCTTTCCACAGTTTGGCAACCGTGGCCATTGCTACTAAACATTGGGGTACAGATGGCCCTTCTTTTCACATCTGTATCTTTGGGGTAAATACCCAGTAGTACAATTGCAGGGTCATAGGGAAGCTCTATTTTTAA